>PVJH01025381.1:0-31602 GCA_004026705.1 Nesogale talazaci
TGCACACTCATACGTGCACACAGACGCACATGCACCTATACACATAAACATGCACACGCACACATGCACATCCACACATACATGAATACACACAGTCACACGCACGCACACACGTGCTTGCCCACAGGTTCTGAGGGATGGGAGGGAGACGGGACCAGTGGGTTCTGGAGTACAGGACAGGCAGCGTGGACCCTCAGGCAGCCACAGTCTCTGAGGAGACTCAGCTAAGACTTGTTCCCTGCTGGGGAGAGGGAGATAGGGAGAGAGACAGCCTCCTGTTTCTGCGGCGACCCCCCCACCCCACCTCCAGGGCTGCTCGTAGGAGAAGCTGGGGAGCAAGGCCCTGCTGGTAAAGTCTTGGTTTCTCTTATGCCGCCTGGCCATGCCTGTCCCCCTCTCTCCTGAGAGCGCTGTGGCCGAGGAAGCCGGCTGTTGGCGGGACTCGCCTCCCGGCTCAGGAAGGTGAAGCCTGGAGCTGCCACCATGCCTGCCGCCGGCTGCTGTCCAAGCCCCAGCAGGGTCACTGCCCCAGGCGGCCCTCATCTCAGTCCCCGAGTCTGTGCTCAGCGCAGACACGCCCTGCTCCTGCCCGCAGGCCGAGGAGAGGCACGGCAATGTGGAGGAGCGCCTGCGACAGATGGAGCTGCAGCTGGAGGAGAAGAACCAGGAGCTGCAGCGGGTACGTGCCTGCAAGCCGGCCTCTGCTGCCTGGCATAGCTCGCAGCCCGGCCCTCCTGCCCCTCCACGCTCCGTGGTGTTGGCCCTGGAGCAGTGGCGTCAGGGCCCTGGGGGGCCCCTCAGCATCCCTGCAGTGACCCCAGTCATCCCTAGTCTGGCTGGCTGGCTGGTCCCAGAGGACAGGTGCTTGTGGGCGGGGAGGCTGGGCAGAGTGAGAGTCTGACGCTGCCCACTGGGTCCCAGGGAGTGTCCCGCCGTCCAGCTGGCAGCAGACCTGGGAAGCAGATAGGGTGGAGCTCCAGCAGCCTCCTGGTCGACTGAACTTGGAAAACCAGCCCACGTCTGAGAGCTGCTCTCTTGTGGTCCCCTCCCCTGCAGTCGCCACAGCAGTCACGCAGGCCAGGGAGCGCCCGCACGGTCCTGCCCCCCGCCTGTGGGGTGTGTGTGGGGGGGGTGTCTCTGTTCGTGTTGGGCTTGCCTCCCTCACACTGGTCTCAGCACACCCTGGCTCAGGGTCCCCTGACTGACGGATGTGGCAGGCGGAGTGGATCTGGACAGACAGCGTGGGCGTGCTGCCCACCAGCACCTCTGCCCCGCTGGGCACCACTCACATTTGTCCAGAGCAAAAAGCCCAATGTCTGCCATCGTGGCAGGACCTGGGTTCAACGGACACTGTGGAAAGAAATGGAGCATAAGACGCTGCTTGAGGCCAGGGGGTGCCGGGGACGCCAGCCGAAGAAGAATGCACGGCTGCGGGAGGATGACATCATGCGCCCACCCGGAGGGAAGGCCAGTCGCTCACGTGCACACCAGGCCTCGTTGTCAGCGGCGAAGGAAAGGGAAGATCACAGAAGGGGCCACGCGTCCACCTCGAGGGGCGACCGTGCCCCATGGCCGTGCCCGCTGGAGAGCGCATGCACGTCTGTGGGCGGACGGCGAAGGAGCTCAGCCTCGGCAGTCAGCAGAGCCGGGGCCTCATGCTCCCTGACCAGTCCACGTTGAAGGAGATGGAGACACGTTCCCAAGAACCCCAGAGCCTGACTTTGGGGGTGTCCCCGTGGCGTTTCGAGTCTGCCTCCGAGACAGATGGGACGTATTGGACACTCAGCACAGGCGGCCAGCGAGGGGTGCGCTGAGGAGCCGCCACTGCTGTGAACGGGGCAGCAACAGGCCAGGAGGGGGACGAGGAGGGAGGAAGGGAGCCTGGACAGGTGTCGCTGCAGGGAGGAGAGCAGTGAAGGGGCCCTCACCGTGGGTGTGGAGGAGGTGCAAGGGGGACAGGAGGCCCTAGAAACGGACAAGGACGGGGAATTGGTCCCAGCTTCTCAGACCGCAGAGGGGTCTGAAGAGAACACCCAGACCTCGAGTTGTTACACGGAAGGGCTCTTACGGACAGAAGAAGGGGGAAGACATAGTCCACATGTCACAGAGCATCAGTGACTCCCAGCCATGGTCACCTGACCTGGAGAGAGGACATCGCATGGAAGGCCGTGGGAGACGAGGCTCTCTGGGTGTTTCCCAAACGGAGGCAGCGCTGGAAGCACCTGCTGCTCTGTTCTCTCTGCTCAGCACCCGCTGCTCAGGACAGTTGTCGGACAGCTGACTGCACCAGACCCCTGGTGTGCCTGGTCCAGGGCACGGTGGCCCGGCAGTGCAGAGAAGTCCAGCTCCACGTGCACTTGGTGTTTGGCTGAGGACGACTCAGACGTGGACACAGCCTCAGAACACGGCGTCCACGTGCAAGGGGCACAGTTCAGCACTTCTGGTTCACTCACAGATCCACAGGAATTTTGAAGATCCCCCCTATTTTTATTCTTCCCACTTTTGTGTGTGAAATACCCTTATTTTCTCCTTGAAGGTAGACGTAAGCTTCCGCCCAGGCCACGGGGCAGTTCCTCCCCCTGGTGGATAGGTGGACCCCAGATGTGGGGGTTCACAGCCAAAGCCCCCTCCACGTAGCACTCGGGGCCTGCTCACCCTCAGGACATTCCCCTGGGCCTCCCCCACCCCCAGGTCATTCCTGGTGGCCTCAGGTGGCTAGCTGAGGATGGCTGCAGGGCAGGGGAGAGGGCCTCCCTCCCACCTCCGTCCCCAGCGTTCACTGGCACCCTGTCCCCTTGGTGGTCATCTTCACAGGCGCGGCAGCGAGAGAAGATGAACGAGGAGCACAACAAGCGGCTGTCGGACACCGTGGACAAGCTGCTGTCCGAGTCCAACGAGCGGCTGCAGCTGCACCTGAAGGAGCGCATGGCCGCGCTGGAGGACAAGGTGGGTGCCTGCCTCCCTGATGGCCTTGGGGAGCCTGATCCTGATTCTCGGGGACACGGGCAGCCCTGACCTTTCTCATGTGACTGAGCTGGAGAGGAGCAGGCAGCTCCATGGCCCCTTCAGCCGACGGTCAGTTTCAGCCCGGGCCTGCCCCTTTGGACCTCTGATGCTGGCTGCCCATCTCTGCCCCACGGGGAGTCCCTGGCACCCAAGGGCCAAACCCACTGCAACCAGACACTCCCACAAAGCCTGCATCTCTGTCCGCGTGGGGTCTGCAGGAAAGCCAGGCTGGCTGGGGACAGCCCTCCCCGGGGCAGGCGTCCGCCAGAGCCGGGTCTGTGTGGGAGACTCCCCCGTGAGCCTACTGGTGGGATCCAGCAGAGGGGGCATTTCTGGACCCCAGTGCTGGACAGGGGCCACCTTTATAGGTGTCATTAAGCGTAAAACGCGGCGTCATTTTGGGCTCCCAGGGTCTGGGTGAGTACGGTGCCTGAAGTTAAGCCAGATCAGCAATTCCATGGCCTTCGCCTT
The DNA here is from genome assembly GCA_004026705.1 of Nesogale talazaci. Classification (NCBI taxonomy): domain Eukaryota; kingdom Metazoa; phylum Chordata; class Mammalia; order Afrosoricida; family Tenrecidae; genus Nesogale; species Nesogale talazaci. The sequence continues at coordinate 3,478 of PVJH01025381.1, forward strand.
GAACCTCGGGCCTGCTGGGACCCGCACGCGGCGTGGCGGTATGAACCCACTGGCCCCTCTTGGCATCTGCTTCTGTAGTGAGAACCAGACCGCTGCCCTTGGTGGGCTCCGTTGGCTCCGGGCCACAGTCTTCCCAGAAGCAGGCAGCCCCACACCCTGGAGCCCCACGGGGCAGCTCTGCTCCTCCATCCTACAGGGTTAGCTTGAGCCCGTCAGGTTTGGGTGCCCCAACCCAGACGTGCTGCATCCTTTAGAAGCCGTGGTCGGTGGAGGGCGGCGCCGAGTCCACTGAGGTCTCCTGGGCCTCCTTGTGGCGTGTGGCCCACGCACCCCCCGCACGGGAGGGGGCGCCATGCAGAAGCGACATTGACAGGCCTGTCTCTGCAGAACTCCCTGCTGCGGGAAGTGGAAGGGGCGAAGAAGCAGCTCGAGGAAGCGCAGCACGACAAGGTGGGTGCTGTCCCCCGCTTCTCAGAGCCAACGGGGGGAGGGGGGGCGCCGGTGGGGTGTGACATGGTGGCCGTGTGTCTGGTCCCAGTTCTGAGGCCTTTTTGGCTTCTTGGAAACCAGCCTGTGAGCACCAGCCTTTTGCTCCAAGCAGCGTGACGCCAGCACACGCACGCCGCCCAGCAGCCCCCGGAGCTGGGGGAGGCCACGTGCCCCCCACGCGGCGTGTGTCACGTGACTGGTGTCGGGCAGACCCCAGGAGCCGTTCCTCTCTCTCCCTCCGCACGGAGCCTCCAAACGGCAGTGTGTGTCTAAGCTCCCCTCAGGGACGGACGGCCCTGAGCTCTGAGACAGCACTGCCCCGTGCCCGTGGCCCTCGCAGAACTGGCCGGCCGGGGCTGGTCTCAGAGCACCTGTGTGCTGCATGTCCCCCCTTCATTGTGGTTTCCTGAGAGACTTGGTGGTCTGTGTGCATGTTCGTGCGTGAGTGCACATGTGTACCCGTGTACGTGTGTGTGTGTGTGTGTGCATGCTTGCCCAGCCTCCCGCAGTCCTGTCCCAGGCCCCCCAGCCTGGTGGGTCTGCTGGCATGGAGAGTGGGTGCACTGCCCACACACTGCCCTCTGCCCTCCCAGGAGCAGCTCGTGCTGAGCATGGAAGCCCTGCGGGCGGAGCTGGACCAGATGAGGCTGCGAGGGCCGGCGCTTCACCATGGGTACATCGCTGGCCAGTCCCTGCCCTAGGGTCCCAGCTTCTCCCGGCATCTGCGAACCCCTGTCTTGACCCTGAGTGACGGACCTGTCCCCCAAGAAGGGGGATTCCCTGTGAGGGGATTAGCTAACCGCCTGTGGGAGAGGGGCAGTGTCTCCTCATCTCAGGATAGACCTCGCGAACAAGGGTGGGGGCCTGGAAGGTGGAGCACGACCAGCTGGTGTTTGGATACAGGGCGAGGACCAAGGATGACCCCCTGTGTCCCCAGGTGACCTAGGAGGGCATCTGCTCCCATGGACCAACACAGTGCCTGTCCTTCACAGGAGACACGCCCTCACGCGTCACTCACACATATAGGAGGGCACCGCCCGGTTCCTGCCTGCTGTGCCCCCCCCCCTTCTGTCCCCATGTGAATCCTCCATGTCCTTGTGCAACTGAGGCCAGGACCGCATCCAGCCAGCTGAGCGGCAGCAGATGAGAGAATAGGGCTTTGTGTCTGTGCAGCAGCAAGTGGTTAGCATGCGGGACTGTCAACTGTAGGGCCAGTAGTTTAAAGTCACTGGCAGCTCTGAGAGAGAAAGACGGGGTTTCTTGGGGTCTCTGAGAGGGATAGTTCTGCCCTGGCTGGTAGGTGGAGATGGGTCAGGGTGGACCTGTAGGCAGGAGATTAGATTGTGTTGTCTGTTGTTGGCTGCAGGGGCTCAGCATGTCCCAGGGTTAGCGCATCACCGCCGAGGGCCTGTGGTTGTCAGGCTGACCCTCGGGGAAGCAGGAGGGAGATTGGTGGAGAGCCATCAAGGCGGGGAGGAAAGCCTGAACCCATCAGCCTTGCAGAGGGCCCCCTGCTCAGTGATCCTGTCAGCACAGAGCAGTGGGGCGGACAGGAAGTGAGCCAGGACACAGACCTGTGACCACCAGAGCCAGGCACATGTGCATGCTGAGGGCCTGGCAGGGAGCCCTTGGCTCCAGAACCTCCAGATGCCAGTGGGTGGGACCGGGGCACCGGGTACCCGGCGAGGAAGGATGGCTGAGTGTCGGGCGGTGAAGGGAGCGGGCCCGGCGAGTTGAGTCTCCAGGCCCTGTGGGAGGATGTAGCCATGGCCAGCTGTTAGGAAGATCCTTATGAGTTCTTTGTGACTCTCATTCAATCTGGTTCCTGTGCGGAGAGGAAGGACAGGCTCCCTTAGGAGGGGGGAGCAGGAGAGCTGGAACGGTCATCAGTGGGTCAGACACCCCAGCCCTCCATAGAGGAGCCCTCTTCTCACAAGCCCCCACTGTGCCCGTCCGTCCATCCAGCCGGCCGCACCTAGGCAGCGTCCCAGACTTCCGCTTCCCGGCAGCCGATGCCCATTCGGAGGCCTACAGCACTGGCCCCGTGCTGCGCCGCACCCAGAAGGGCCGCCTGGCAGCTCTGCGAGACGAGCCATCCAAGGTGAGGACCGCGGGCAGGGGCTGGGGCCGGGAGGAGGGGAGGAGGTCCTGCCAGGGCTGTGGGGGATTAGAAGGTCCTGGCAGGGGTGTGGAGCATGTTGGAGGGGCCTGGCAGGGGTGTGGGGGATTAGAGGGTCCCTCCAGGGGTGTGGGGCAGGTTGGAGGGGCCTGGCAGGAGTGTCTTCACCAGCGCTTCCCACGAACCTGGGTCTTGTGGGGGGGGTGGCTCCTCTGTGTGTCTGGGTCACACCGCCGTCTCCCCGGGCTCGGCCTGGCTCGCCACACGGCCTGTGGTTGCTCAGCCCCCCTGCCCACCGCCGCCCGCCCACACAGGTGCAGACCCTCGACGAGCAGGACTGGGAGCGCGCCCAGCAAGCCAGCGTGCTGGCCAACGTGGCGCAGGCGTTTGAGAGCGACGTGGACGTGTCCGACGGGGAGGACGACCGGGACGCGCTCTTCAGCTCGGTGGACCTGCTGTCGCCCAGCGGGCAGGCCGACGCCCAGACCTTGGCCATGATGCTGCAGGAGCAGCTGGACGCCATCAACAAGGAGATCCGGTAGGTGCCGCCCTCGCCGGAGACACCGCCTGTCGGTCTCCAAGGGGAGCCCATCCTGCAGACTCAGTGACTTGCACAGGCCTGGGGGCCTGGCCAGGGAGGGCGGCAGGGGGAGCTCACCTCTGACCCAGGACACCTGGTGACAGACAGATGAGGCACACACACGTACACCCACACATACGTACACCCACACATAGGTACATAGAGGCACAGGCATACACACACGTGTACACCTGCATACATAGGCACACTTACACACACGTGCGCACGTACACACAGGCACAGGCACGCACATACGTACACGTGCACATAGGCTCACACGTATATATGCACACATACCAAATACACAGGCACGCACATACTGCAGGCACACACACACGTATACACAAGCACACACAGGAGCCCCGTCAGGCCCCATCCTCCTTTGAGGTCACCCCAGCCCATGGCAGTTGCTTGCTCTGAGGGCTCTCCTCACTGGGTGCCTGGCCCCCAGGGACCCAGCATGAGCCCGTGTATGTGTGTGTGTGTGTGTGTGTGTGTGTGTGTGTGTGTGTAGGGGGTGAGAGTGTGTGTTTGCGTGTGTGTGCACGTGTGTGTTCCCCTGCCCTGGCCCACCTGGTCCAGGTCTGCGCAGACGCTGAGCCCCGCCTCCCCGCAGGCTGATCCAGGAAGAGAAGGAAAGCGCCGAGCAGCGGGCTGAGGAGATTGAGAGCAGGGTGGGCAGCGGCAGCCTCAGTGACCTTGGCCGCTTCCGGTCCCTGGGCTCTGTCCCCCCGCACCCTGGCTCGGCGCTGGCTGGCTCCTCCCCTCCAGGCAGTGGCCGTTCCACCCCAAGACGCATCCCCCAGAGTCCAGCCCGGGAAGTGGACCAGCTGGGCATCATGACACTGGTGAGTAGGCGCACAGCCTCCCCCCACACACACCCCCCGCTCGGTCCAGTCCACTGGATGTTCCGCACAGGGCCCAGGCCTAAAGCCCAGCCCGCGGCAGTCAATGTCCTGGTCAGCAAGTGCTGGGGGGCTGAGCGATGGACTCGCCTCGCAGGGGCCTCTGTGGTGCCGCCGTGTGTGGTCGGCCAGCCCTCTGCAGCGGGAGGTTCTCGGGGATGGATGGTTGGAGGTGCCTGGTGGCACAGCGCCCCAAGGTTCAAACCCACCTGCGCTCCTCAGAGCAAGGACGAGCCATCTGGTCCTGTGCATGTGGGCCTACTCTGTTATGGAGGGCAGCTGTGCCCGGACGGGCACGATGAGAACAGCGTTGGTGTCAGGTCTTCAGGAATAGGCAGTGACCCGTGACCCAGCCTGGGCACAGAGAGGTGGGGCAGCCCCGCAGAGGGGCCCGGGATGTGCCGGCCAGCAAGGCCACACCCTTAGCCGTCTTCACCCCCTCTACACCGGCCACTCTGGGCAGCTGAAGTGCAGGAGGGCTTGCCCCATGCCACCAGGGTCCTTCTGGTATCTGGACCCCACGCTCACCAGAAAAGGCTCTGGCCTGTGTGGTTTCCTGACGGCCCTGCCGCCTGCTGTGCACATGCTGTGGGCGACATTGCCCGTGATGGTGGCAGTCTTGGTTCTCTGCGTCTGCTGTGCTGCTGGGCCCACGCCAGAGCAGAGGGCAGCGTTGTAGTCGGGGCCCTCCACCATGAGGGGTTCCGTCCTCGGCTGTCGTTCCTCTGACTTGGTAGTGAGCTCACTCTTGGAAGGTTTTTGCTCTCCTTCTCGTTTTCACCCCGGGACCCTCCCCTGCACAGCCTGTGCCCCCAGCTGCTCCCCTCCCTGGTAGCTGCCCAGCCAGCAGGCAGGTAAACAGCAGCGCCTGCAGCAATGGCCAGATTGGGAGCTGGGCTGCGGGAAGGGGCAGGCTGCTAGGGCCTGGGATTTTTCCCTGGTCTTTCTGCATTTCTCAAAACAGTGGGTTCTCCCTGCTGCCAGCAATGCACACGTGTGCCCCCTGTAGCAGCTTCAGCAGGGCGTGGGCCAGCCGGGAGGGAGGCTCCCACACACAGCTCCCCAGGGTGCTGGTCTTCCCAGCCCCCTCTCTCCTGAGTGTAGACCACCCCTGCTGGTGCCCCTCATAGGGCTCTGGTGGCTTCATGGTGGCCACAGGCTTAGCAGTTCAAACCCACCAGCCGCTCCCCAGGAGAAAGATGAGACTGTCTGGTCCAGTGAAGACTGGAACCCACAGGGGCAGTGCTGCGCTGCCCACAGGGCTTCTGGGAGTCAGAGCGACGCACTCCTCTCTAGACCTTTCCAGTTAAAAGACCCGGTAGGAGTTGCAGGCTGTTTGTGGGGCAGCCCCACCTTTCGGGGTTCCGCTCAGTGTGCATTCTGCGTGACACTGTACCTTGGCGGCAGTGCAGTCCAGTGCCTGGGGAAAGTTGGTCAGCCAGAGTGGGGTGGGGCACCCCTCTACCGAGGTGGTTCCTCGTCAGCTTGTGCAAAGGCACCGGGTGACCGCCCTGCCTCGGGGGCGTGCAGCAGAGCGAGATGTGGCTGGGCAGGCAGCTCCGTGCGGAATGCGTTTCTCCAGGGGGACCTCGGGAAAGGAAGGGCACGTGGAGCTTAGCGCCGGGGGTGGGGAAGGCTGTGCGCTGGCCCTTGACTGAGTCCCTCCTCGCTGGCTCGCTTGCCTGCGTCCGCCCGGCTGTCCGCACGCACGTGGGGGCGTCCGCAGTAAACCCGCTCTCTCTCTGTCTCTCTGCATGCCTCTCAGCCCAGCGACTTAAGGAAGCACCGTAGAAAGGTAACGGCCGCAGTCCACGTGATCTGTTTCCCCACGCAGCTGTCCTGCCGTGGTGATGGGGGATGGGGGCGGGGCTTAACCTGACAGGGACGTCATTCTGACGGGCACCGACCACGTCCGTCTGCAGAATGTGCCCTGTGTCAACTCTCGCCTGCGTTGTTCCTGCCGCGGCCACGGGCAGGCTGTCTTTGGCTTTGGTTTGGAGGGTCCTGGCTGGCCTCATCCTGCTGAAAGTGCCCAGCCCCGCCCACAGACAGCAGGCTGAGACTGCGAACCCTTCCCCCGCCCAGAGTGCTCCTGGAAAGAGCCCAGCACCTGAAGGAGCCATCCAGTGTGTGGTCCTTTCTGACCACAGCTTGCTGGCCACAGAGCTCAGGGTCTCCCCATTCCCTAGTGGCCCAGCACCCTCCTTCCCCACTCAGTGGGGTGCCGAGGGAGAGGCTCTAGCCCAGAGTTGGGACCCTCTGTGAGCAGGTGCTTCCACGCCCTCAGCACGGGCCCCTCGTCACGATGGCAGCCCTGACCTTGGCTGCCCTGAGCCTCCTCTCAGGCAGCATCTGAAGCCTGTCCCTAGGCTCCGGTTGCTAGAACTGGCCGTCCCAGCCCTCTCTTTGTCTCATAACCACCCCCTTTCAGAAAAAAAAATAGCACCCCCCCCTTTCCACCCCCACACCCCCGCCGCCTTTGCAATGAAACCTTTTGTCCTCTGGCCCATCACCCAGGCGAGTGTGGGTCTCTGCCTCCGTTCAGAGTGCCTGTGCACATGTAGTCAGTGTCCGAGCCCTGGCCTGTCTGGGGCTGCACCGCTGGCCCCCCGAGCGTGTGTCTGGGCACCTGGCAGGGGGCTGCCCCAGACACTCCTTCCAGCGGGGCCATGGCAGTGAGGGGCTCTGTCCAGGCGCGCTTGGCTCCTGGGGAGCCGTGGTGGTGCGGTGCCTGGACACGGGCAGACAGGCCGTCTGCTCCCCCAGGGCCCGGGGGGCAGGGGGGCGCTGGCTGTGCTGTGCGTCAGACCTTGGCTGTGGCTGCCTCAGGTGAAGAGCGGGAGCCGGGGTGTCTGGAGAGCAAACCGGGGCTGCCCCTAGCTCTCACAGCCTGCAGTGCCGGGGCTGGGGAGGGGGTGTCCTCGGGGACACAGCCCCTGCGTGAACGTGCTGCGTGTCAGGCGAGAGTGGTGACTGTGTGCTCGTGCCGCCGCCCACAGCTGCTGGCTTCTTCCCGAGATGAGGCCCGAGACGACAAGGCCACCATCCAGTGTGAGACGTCCCCGCCCTCGTCCCCACGCACCCTCCGCCTGCACAGGGGGGCCCTGCACGCCGCCAGCCACGAGGACATCAGGGACATCCGCAAGTAAGGCAGGAGCCTGCCACCACGGCCTCCCCAGTCCAACCAGGATGCATCCCTGGTGCAGGCGGATGGGGGGGAGGGGGTGCGCAGAGTAGCCAGACTGCTTTGCACTGCAGAGACCCGGCGAGCAGGAAGGGGCCGGCCACCGACTGTCCTCTGCCTGGCTGCTCTCACTGCTGTCCTCTTAGGGGGCACCATGCCCAGGCCCCCTCACACTGACACGCCCCCACCTAAACCCCTCCCACACCAACACGCCCCCTCCTCACCAGCCCGCCCATGTTGTGGAGGTGGGCCAGGTGGCACCGGAGGGCTCTCCTGCAAGTGCTCACTGCGGCCAGGAACCAGGACTCTCAGGAGCCGAGGAAGCTATGTAGCCTCCACTGTTGCCCTCTGGTGCCCAGGGGCCCTGGGCTCACCCCTGACCAGCTCCAACCCACAGGCAGGGCTGCCTGCCCTCGCTGTCCCCCGCGTAGTGCTGGCTTGCTGTGAGTCATCGCGGCATTCCTTATTAGCCAGGGTGCGGAATCACATACCGCTGCCCTGAGCTCCCTCAAGCAGCTCAGGAAGAAGAAAGGGAATCTGTCTGGGAAAGGAGAACTCATAGACAGAAGGACTGGTGAACAGCCAGCCGGCAGCCCCGGGAGGTGGTAGTGCGCATGTGTGCTCGCGGGTGCAGTCCAGGCGCAGGGAAGAGATCACACCCCTCCCCTCTCAAAGCTCCACAGGCTCCCAGGACGGGCCCGTGAGCAACCCCAGCAGCAGCAGCAGCAGCCAGGACTCGCTACACAAAGCCCCGAAGAGGAAGGGCATCAAGTCCTCCATCGGGCGCCTGTTTGGCAAGAAGGAGAAGGGCCGGCCTGGCCCACCCGGCAAGGAGGTCCTGGCACAAGGTGGGGGGTTTCTGGGCCCCTTGGGATGGCTGGGGCGGGACGGGGCGTATGGGAGCTTGACCAGAGATCCGTGGGGCCATTGCTTGCACGCACACACACTGACAGTCACCCACACAACACACACGTGTGCACTCACACACATACATTCACACAGACACACGACACAGACTCACTCAAGTACACACACATGCACTCACACACACACCATTCACAGGCGCACTCACTCGTGCACACACGCACATGTACACTCACAGACATACATGCACATGCACACACATGCATGCATACTCACAGCCCCGTCGTTCGCATGGAATGCTCTTGAGCGGACCCAGGTGGCATGTTCTGAGCAGGTGCGTGCTGACCGCTCTGTCCATGCTGCTTTCTCCCCCACAGCCAGCGGGGCCGACACTGAGACCACTTCTCCGGACGCCTTGGGCATCAGCAAACTGGGTGGACAGGCGGAGAAAAATCGTAAACTTCAGAAAAAGTAAGCCGCGTGTCCCCTCTCCTGGGTCTTAGGGGTGTGTCTATGAGTGAGAACTTGCTACCACAACCGGACTGCCCCCCATGGGCTTTGCGAAGGTGGGCCCAATGCCTGTGCCTAGTCTTGGGCCTGGCCGTCCCCAGCCGCCTGGGGGAGCGGTGTGGCCAGCAGGGCAGTCATGCCTGGTTGGGCCCTGCAGGTGCCTGCTTTGCAGTCTGAGAGCTCCTGGGCAAGGGGCTGGGCAGCCTGGCTGCCTCTGGCCCTCACCAGGCACCACGCTTCTCACTGCCTCTGGGGCCCTGTGGGCCAGCTGGGACAGTGTCTGTCAGCTCAGTGTCAGCAGGCACGTGAGAAGGACTCCATTCTGACAGCAGCTGGGGCTGACAGCGCTTTTCTTTGCCAGCCCCACCCCATTTCTCATCCCTCCCCCTCCCCCCACACCACCCTTCCGCTTTCCCTCATCCCAGCTCAAGGTCCATGCTCACAGGCTAGCAAGGTGCTGCCTGTCTGACTCAGCCAGCTGAGTCTCTCTGCCCGCTGCTCCTTTGGGTTGATGGCTTGGTGAGGCCGTCACAGGACATAGGAAGTGCCGGGCCTAGGGGTGCCTGCACCACCCTCCCCAGTGCGGGGGCGGGGTAGCAAGGAGAAGGGAGCGGCTGGAAGGTTCAGGTTTCTGGGATGCGTCACCCTTTGGGGAGCAGGCAGCCTCCTCTATGTTCCCTGGAGATTTGGGCGTTTGACCCCTCGGTCTTAGCATTAGCAGCCCAGTGCTAACCCCGGACTAAACAGCAGGGGCCTTGGCGGCAGCCTCAGCCAGTGCCAAAGGTTTGCTGTTCTCGCTGCTGAAAACCAAAGCAGGTGGCCTCCCACTGGGTGTCCGCTCACTCTCCCTCCCGGCAACTGCGGCTTTGGCCTGCCCTGGGCCTGTGGGCCGTGCACTGGGGTCGCCGGCCCCTGGCAGGAGGCTCACTTGCCCGGGGGCCCGCACCATGGTGTGAAGGTCCCCGAGGAGCCCCAGCCGTCCGTGGGGAACAGGCCCCGGCTGGGTGGGTCTGGCAGTGTCTGTCCCGTTTGCAGGCACGAGCTGCTGGAGGAGGCTCGCAGGCAGGGCTTGCCCTTCGCACAGTGGGACGGGCCGACCGTCGTCGTGTGGCTTGAGGTACCTACCGCGCTGCTGCTGCCCCTCCACCCCTCTCTGAAAGGGTCGGGGCGCCCCAACCTGACCTGCGCGTCTGCCTGCAGCTCTGGGTGGGCATGCCGGCCTGGTACGTGGCGGCCTGCCGTGCGAACGTGAAGAGCGGGGCCATCATGTCTGCCCTGTCGGACACGGAGATCCAGCGGGAGATCGGCATCAGCAACCCCCTGCACCGGCTGAAGCTGCGCCTGGCCATCCAGGAGATCCTGTCCCTGACCAGCCCGTCAGCCCCCGCCACATCCCGCACGGTGAGCGAGCGGCCGGGGAAGGGGAAGAAGGAGGGCTGTGGAGTGGCACTGGGCCTGGCTCCCTCCCACAGCATCCACGGTTGGCTGCCGGCATCTGCTCCGACTCTTGGCAGAGTCATGGACCTGGATCTGACAGCCTGGCCGCTCTCCGAGGCACCCTCTTGCAGGCTGAGCCGTCAGCCCTTTGGCTCGACCTGGGACCCTTAGCTATGTGTGCCACCCAGCTCCTGAGTTAGGGAGCCGGTCTGTGCGCCACACAAAGCCCAGGATACCTGCACCCGCAACTCGAGCCGGGGCCCCTCCCCTCCCAGGATGGCCCAACAGGCGTAGCTGTGGAGAACTCTGTGACCTGCCCGGACCCCAGCCTGGCGTCTGCCCACATGTGTTGTACCTGAAGCCCGGCTGTTGCACAGATGTGGGCCCGAGAAGCCCCGCTTGACTGTGGGGGCCCTGCTTCTGAGAGGAGCTGGTTAGCCAGGCAGTACTACTTTGGGTACCCCAACATGAAGGCCACTCTTTTGGGGTGCAGACTCCAGCTGGGGCACTTCCACCCAGGGTCATGCAGTGGGGGCCTTCTCCCTGAGCCCTGCAGCCTCCCTTCCGCCTGCCTGTCAGGAGTGCTCTGTTTGGAGTACTGCGTGGGCTCGCTCACTCGCCGGAACGGCTGGGCCGTGGCTTCCAGAGACTGGTGTGGGTAGCCCACCGTGCACGTGGCTGCTTCTCTCACTCACTGCCCTGCTTCGGGACGGGGGAGGTGTGGGCCCTGGAAGGTCATCGACACTTCCCAGGGCCCTGCTACCGCTTCCTGTCCCTGTCGCTTACCTGTCTGCCTCCTCTCCTCCCGCTGCTGCCTGGACGGGACGGGCGCGCCGGGCCCAGACCACAGGGAATGTCTGGTTAACACACGAGGAGATGGAGACGCTCACGGCCTCGCCCCACACGGTCAGTGTGGCCGCCCGCCGGCCTCGGCCACCGCGCCAGGAGCCTTGGTGTGCCCAGGGGGAGCCTGTGTGTGTCTGCTGTCCAGGCCCTGCCTCGCCGGCGCTGCGACCCTCCCACGGGGGCAGGGTGGGGGCACCAGTGCTGGCCACCGTCCGGTTCATGCATGAGCGGGCTTGTGGGTGGGCATGCGCCCTGCATGAAGCGCTGAGTGGTTTGTTGGCATGTGTGTGTGCGCGTGTGTTTGTGCATGGGGCCGTGTGCTCAGTGCCGCGGTGTGGCTGCGCAGCTTTTTGAGCGGCCCCAGGACTCTCGCCCACACTAACAGTTCTGTTCTTTTGCATCCTGACCACGTAACCTCAGGAGGATGAGGAGGGAAGCTGGGCTCAGGTGGGAGACTCTCTGTACTACTCCCTAACCCTATGGCCTTAGCACAGACCAAGAGAGAGGGGCCTCTGTGGGCTGCCCCGCGGGGTGCAGACCCCTGGGGTGTGGGGACGTGTGTGGTGGGGGCTCCTGGGTGCAGGCCCACGCTCACATGGTGTGGGCCAGGGCAGGGTGCGTGCAGAGCCCGGGCTGACAGGTGGCTCATGGACAAGTTTGACCCCCTCCCTGGGGCCTGCACAGGGCGTTCCGTCTCCTTCGTGCCAGCTGTGCTGGAACACGGCTTCTCCAAGGGAACCTGTTTCTGAGGCCACACCTGCCACCGCTTCGGGCAGTGCAGCCTCCGCCTGCTATTGGGGAAGCTGGGTCTTGGGACATGTCTGAGTGCCCCCTCCATGTCTCCACGGAGACAAGGTTCTGCGCCCCGCCCAGCTCACAGGCTGGCCTCCTCCAAAACCCTGTCTGCTCTGCTTCCTGCATGCTGGACGGTCCACGCATCTCACCCCACAGTCTGCGCCCTGCCACCCCACCCCCCCCAGCACGCACACAGGCATGTGGTCGGCTCTCCTGCAGCTACTGTTGGAGGTCTCCAGGAGAACAGGCCACCTGAGGAGACTCTGGCTGGTCTCAGGCAGTGTCCAGTGCTCAGCCTGGCTGGTGATACCGCTATCTCGGCCGCTCGCCCTTGGTCATGGGCTCAGCTGCAGGCCTCTACGGGAGGGGGTTGGGGGTGGTCCGCTGGAACAGCTGTGACTGAGGCTGCGTGCTCCCCGTGCTGCCCGGTGGTACCTCGTGGGCCGAGAGTCCTGGGGCTTTTCAGAAGGACTGGGCACAGACCTCCTAGAGACCCTGCCAGTATCAGGTCAACACAGGGGGTCCACATGGGCCCGAACTGATGCTGCACACAGTCTGGTCACTGGGGTGATGGCCACCACTGTTCCTGCACTGTTCCATCACTCACCCACTGTACTCTCCAACGTGACTGTGGCTGTGGAAGCCCACGTTCCCCGCTGCACTGAAAGCACAGCAAGAACCTTGTGTGGCGGCAGCGGGGGGCTCTGCCTCCGCAGGATGCCCAGACTGCGTCCTCCGGTTAGCCCCCAGAGGCAAAGCCAGAAGACGGCCACTGTGGGGACCCCAAGGCGGGAACACGGTGGCGTTATCTGTTACCCAGCTGCGTGGGGGTGACCTGAGAAAACGGTTGCCAGGGCTCCTGGGCCAGGAGGACTGGTGCGGGGTGAGCCGAATTGTCCAGGGAGGACAACAAGGAGGAGCACACGCGATGGGACCAGGCCCAGGGCCAAATCAGTCGGGGCACTCGGGAGCCCAGCCTGTGCCTTCCCTCAGACGGGTGGGGGCGTGGCTGCCTGCTCCCACCCCACCCCCCGCCCCCTGCCATGGCCCCTTCTCAGGTGTGGCTCGTTCACGGGCGTTTAGCCTGCCCCCCTTCCCTCCCCCCGCCCCCCCCCCCGGCCCCGTGCACCCCAGGCTCCAGAAGCCCATCGTGTTGAGAGCCACTGTCAGCTCTTCTGTGTTGATCTTGTAGATTTGCTAAACTTGCTGGTTCTGGCGTGAAAACGATCCCGTCGGGTGCAGTTAGAGCAGTCTGATTCCTTCTCCAGGTCACAGAACAGTCTTCCTTTCTGCAGCCCCTGCCTGGTCCAGAGTCTTTCTCTCTTGCACCTGCTGAACTGGGGGAAGAGAAGACCCCCTCCTGACCCATGATCTTGGGAGGACCAGGATGGGGGCAGTTCTGGGCAGCCTCTGTGTGCTCAGTGCTCCTACATCAGCCTGCTAAGAAGGCAGTTACGTCGATGGTCACTTAACGTTCGCCTCGAGGAAGCCCCACCCACTGCTGTCCAGTGGGGGCTGACGCACTGGACCCGACAGACGGTGCACTGCCCCAGAGGATTTCCTAGACCTCCTCTTTGCAGGGGTTCATAGCCCCGTCCTTCCCCCGAGGAGCAGCTCTTGGCTTTGAACAGCCAACGTCGTGCCTCACAGCCCAGTGCGCAACCACTGCGCTGCCCAGGCTCACTCGGTTTCCCGAGCCGGTCCCGCCTGCCAGGGTGCCTTCGCCCTCGGCCAGGTCGGTGGTTCGATCGGCTCAAATTTCCTTAGAGCTTCCTTCTCTCCTCGCTGAGATCACCCTGCAGCCGTGCTCCAGAGGGAAGAGGATGTGGAACAAACTTCCATTGCTGGTTTCAAATGGATCTTGGCTGAGTGCTGGGCACACCAGGCAGATGTGTATGTGTATTTCATCGAGTGTGCAGAGGTGTTCAGTGGTGTGGATCATGCCCACGGACAGCCTTTCAAAGATGGGAATGCGGGAACACCCCATGGGGCGCGTGTCGAACCTGTGCAGGAATTGAGAGGAAGTTGTGCAAACAAAACCACCGCCTTCTCTGCACGTGCAAGTCTGGCACTGACCCAGGGAGACAGGAGAAGAGCCGGTCATCTGAAGGACGGCGAGGGCTATGGGAAGAGCCAAGACTCCGAAGCAGCAAGCCTGTGTCGGGAGACTTGAGAGGCCAGGGTGGGAGCCTTGTCTCCCGTGCTTCCCTGGAGAAGACATGGTGCTTGGGAAGGAGAGGGGCTGTGGTGAAGAGACGCGCCAGGGACAAGGTGGACCTGCGGCGGGTGTAGCCCCGGCGCAGACGGGCGGTGCAGGACCAGGGGGGCCGTGACGACGCGCGGGCGCAGCTCCTCGTGGTGACCGTTTGTTGGTGTCCGCGCATGTGCACACACACGCACACGGGGTGTCGGCTGGTGTTGGTCTCTCCTCTGACTCCTGGTCAGTGCCTTGTTCTGCCGTGGGTGGTGAATTAGGACACGTCTCTAGTTTTGTATAAGAGCATGCTTAAAACTCACCCTTTTTCATGAAAGTGTGATGGAAATCACCAGCAAAGTCCTCGGGGCTCGAGTTTTCCCCTTGTTTCTAGCGTTTGGGCTTTTGTGGGTCGACTGAACCACAGCTTCACGCCCCTTGGCTGGAGGCTCGTCTGTGGTCTGCTGCCCCCACGGGGCCTGATGGCGGGTGCACCCCAAGGAGCGTGTGTTTCCTTGAAGCGGGTGAAAGTGCCCGCATGCCCCTGACTGCCGCCCGCTGTCTCTACACTTGCCCGGGACCAGCTTGCCCTCCGTCCGTGCTCTCCGCGTGGCCCCGCTGCCTCAGCTCCTCTTGTCTCTTCGTGGTCGGCCGTCCCTGCCGGCAGGTGGACTCTTAGGCCTGGGTCTGGGATCCGCCCACTCGATCCGCTGGCTGCCCTGTCCCCTGGTCCTCAGAGCCCCACACGCCCAGAGACTTTGTGGTTTTGGCCTGCGCCCAGTGTCCAACCTCGCTCCCACTCTTCCGGGGACCCCTCTGACAGCTGGGTTAGTTGGAAGCGCTCAACTGCCGGGGAACGTCCAGCTGCCCGTCCACACAGGTTCCTGCCGGAACTCTCTTGGTGCTGGAGGACGCACTTTGGAGAATGTTGCTGCCTTCCAACAGGGCTCCAGCCATCTGCCTTGGGGAAGGGTCCCGTGTGGTTTGAACAGGGCCGTTGCCCCCCCCCCCCACACCCACCCCAAGCAGGGGCCTGCGGAGGCCAGTGCAGGCCGTCCTCACTCAGCTGCTGACGGAGGGGCAGCTTCTCCCAGCTCCGTGCCTCGGGGAGGCGCCCTCAGCCGTTGCTCTGTTTTTGCTGTCTTCAGACCTTTTTCATACCTTGTTCCCCTGGTGTGGGGATTCCAGACGCCTCTTCACGGCCCTGCGGGGAGGGAAGCGTCCTTAGGAGCCCAACCAGAGGGGGATTCTCACGAGGCGGCGCAGAGCCGGCTCTTCAAGCTTGTTCATGAGCAGTGCCTGCCCCGGCAGCTGTGTCGCTTCCAGCAACGGCTCCAGCCTTCCTGCTGTGGGGGTCCCTCTGTCGGCACAGTGCTCCGGTGTGGAGAGGGTGGCAGGCGTGAGAAGGCGCCTCACTAGCCCCTGGAGACAGGCGCTGGGACCCCGGGCTCACCCGAGCTCCCGCCTGTGCCGCTTCCCCACACGCAGACGCTGGCCTACGGCGACATGAACCACGAGTGGATCGGCAACGAGTGGCTGCCCAGCCTGGGCCTGCCGCAGTTCCGCAGCTACTTCATGGAGTGCCTGGTGGATGCCCGCATGCTGGACCACCTCACCAAGAAGGACCTGCGGGGCCAGCTCAAGATGGTGGACAGCTTCCACAGGTGGGGGGCGCCCCCCGGCCCGCACCCCCACCCTCACCCCCGACACACCCTGGCACCTCCTCCCTCCTCCCTCCCCTGTCTCTCGCCACAGAAACAGCTTCCAGTGCGGGATCATGTGCCTGCGGAGGCTGAACTACGACCGCAAGGAGCTGGAGAGGAAGCGGGAGGAGAGCCAGAACGAAGTCAAAGGCCAGTATCCCGCGGCGCTTCCCAGGGAAACTCCAGCCTGGGTCCGTGGGGGCGGGGCGGGGGAGCTGCCCTCTGGGCCCGGGGAGGACTCAGACCCTTGTCTTCCGGGGTCCGGGACATGATAAAGCCGTCTGCCTGTTGCTGCCGGAGCCGCGCGTGCTCACGCTCACACACTGCCGCACACGCACTGAGCCTCAGGCGGGCTGGACACACCCTACAGCACGCAGCTGTCCAGCGGGCAGTTCGCACCCTTGATTTCCCCGGTGCCTTGCTGGGCCCCGGGGCACGCTGGCTGGTTCCAAAGGATGGGACCCGGGTAGCAGTGAGGGAGTTGCGGTTGGTGCATAGGCTGGGGGTCTCACGTGGGGGTCTCAGGGTACGTCGCAGTCTCTGAGGAGCAAGTGCTGGGTTCACCCTGCCCTTGCAGTAAAGGACTTAGGACAAGACACAGCTGGTTGGAGGGTCGGGATTCCTGAGTAAGACTAAGTGTGCCCCGTGAGAAAGCCAGGAGTCCTCTGTCCGTGGCTCTGCAGGGACCCCAAGGACTGCTGCTGGCCTGCAGCTCACGGACGCCGGGCGCGTTCCCAACACAGCCCCGACGGCTGTCCCTGCCTCCGCCTGTCAGCCTCTCAGATTCGCCAGGTTGCCTCCCCCAAAGGGGCCATTCAGGGGCCAGCTCACCTGCAGCAGGGAGTGGGGATGGTTTCCCAGGACGCCGAGGGGTGACCTTGATGGGTCCTCTGGTCTGCAGACGAGGACAGTGGCAGGGGCTGCAGGGAAGGAGGGTTCAGAAGACAGGAGCGTGTGTTGGTGCCAGAGGGACAGGCCAGGAGAGCTGCTCGGAGGGACGTTCCTGTCGTGACCGTGCTGCTCACTCCGCAAGCATCCCAGGCTCCCAGAAACCACGGCCTGCCCAGCCCCCAACCCTAAACTGACCCCCACCCTTCTGCTGGGACCCCAGAGCACAGAGACCCTTTAAAAGGAGAGTCTGGCTGGAGCCCGTGAGGAGGCCCAGCCTGCATTGGCTGTGATGCTAATGGAGGCGTGTGCTGAGTGTGCGGGGAGACTGGCGGGGGTGGCGGTGAGGTGCCCGGTCTGTTCCAACCCATAGCCCCCTGATTGATGCACAGCAGAAGGACACACGGCCGGGAGCGGCACCCCCTCACCCTTGTTCTTACGTGTGAGCCGTTGTTGCAGACACTGTCCATCTGTCTGTCTTGCTTTCTTCTTCTTGGCAGCATGTTTTGCCTGACAGCACACCCCAGGTGTGTGAGATGGAGCCTCGGGCACTCGGCTGTCCTCCAGTGTCTGCCAGCTGCACCCTTCAGACGTCAGTGTCTGACTTTCACGCACACGGGAGGCCGTGGGAAGCCGGGTCAGGCACACTTGAGAGCTCAGAGTCCCATCGTTTCTTCTCAGCACTGCAGAGAGGCCCGTGCGGCAGGCCCACCCACTACAGGGCATCGGTCCGTCTGCCTGCTGTGTCCCCACAAGACTGGACCCCTGACAGCTTTCATCTTTCCCACTGGCGCCCTGTTGCCTGTGGGCGGTCCTGTGGGGAGGATGCTGGTCTTCTCTGCATTGAGCTGTCATCCACACCGAAGGCTGCCGTCCTTGATCTTCATCTTTGGCCAGGGCTTCAGGTGCTGCCCCCGTTCAACAAGGGAGGGGGTGTCATCTGCACCCTGCAACTGTGGCTAAGCTTCCTCCAGCCCTGGACCACATGCTCCTTCAGAGTCCAGCTCCTCTGATGCCGATTGGCTCAGAGTGCAGATTGGATATGTATGGTGAGAACACACACTTCCTGACTGTGACCCAAAGACACCCCAAACCAACTCACTGGCGTCCACCCAAGGCCAACTGAGAGCAGCCTTGTAGGACGGGCTGGAACTGCCCGCGTGCGTCACAGACTGTAGCTTTGTACACGATCAGAAAGCCCCGCCTTTCTCCCAAGGACTGGCTGGGGGTTTTGAACCGCCGACCGTGCAGTTAGCAGGCCAACAATGAACCACCACGCCACCAAGACTCCAGGATTTTAAACCGGGCAGCATTTCTTTTTCCCGTTCTCACAAAACAGAAGTAGATATCTTTCTGACGTTCTCCCCTCTCAGCCAACATCCATCTGACATCAGCAGTGGTTTCCCTTAGTGTTTAACCCCTTCTGAATCCAGCCTGAGCCTGACACAGCTCCCTGTCAGTGTGCAGCTGCAGATGGACGGTCTTCAGCAGGGTGTGTGTGTGTGTGAGTGTGTGTGTGTGAGAGAGAGAGAGAGAGAGAGAGGTGGTCTGTAGTCAGAGCACTCTGGTGGGTCACATTTCTTGGGAATGGGTGTGCGCATGTCCTCCGTGGTTCTCTCCAGCGTGATGGGGTCAGGTTGGGCACAGGGCTGCACTGTGTCTGCAGTGTTGTCCCTGTAGCGCTGTGGTTTAGTGAGGGATGTCGTGTCTCGTCATGGGGCCGGCCCTGTGGTTCTCTCTGTGCGTCGTCAGCTCCGAGCAGGAATGTCGTCCTCGGGGCTGGGAGGGCCAGCATGTGTTCCCCTCACTCCCCTTCATTTCTCCCGTGTGTTCCAGTCAGACGTGCCCCTCTCCCAAGCCGTAGCCTCACTCTTCTGTTGGGGGTGGGGTGGGGTGGGGTGGTACCCACAGAGTTGGGATTGGCCAGCCCCTTTCCTGTCCTTTTGCTTCCTCGTGAACGCTGTTTCCGAGATGTTCCCGTCCTTCAAGAGGGACAGGCTCCAGGCCGTGTCTTGGCTCTCATAGACTTCTCCCAGCTTTCTCAGCTTCAGCCTGAACGTGCGCACGAGCAGTCGATCGTCTGTCCCACAGTCGCCTGGTTTTAGTGTTGGTAACTGAACTTTGCCATTGTCTCTTCCCATACATCTGTGGCATGGATGTAGTTAGTTTCATTTCTCTGCCTTCCGTGTGGGGAAGTCCATGGATGTGGTCGGCGTTTGTGTGGTTGGAAAAGGTATTTGCAGTGAACAAGTCATTGATCTCACACAGTTCTTTCAGGCAGCCACCAGCTTTCGTCCTATCGCCAAGATCTGCCTAATTTTCCAATTTTTTGACTTTTTAAAAAAATGTTCCAACTCCTGTTACTAGCCCCTTTGTTTCCAACTCTCGCCTTTCATTGGCCAGTACTCACTCATGCATCTTGATTGCACTTTTGGGCGATTTCCACCTGACGATGCCGGCGGGACAGACGTGCCCCTAATGCAGGCAGCAGCGGGGCCCTGACGGGTGCCTTCTGACCGTGAAAGCAGCACCCTTCTTACTGTGCGGCCCAGAATGCCCACCCTGTGCACTCTCTCTCATTGCTGACAGCTCCCGGGGTCCCGCGCTCGTCCTCCCTACAGCCCCATTCTGGTTGCCGCCTGAGGGTGGCAGCTCTTTGTTCTCATTCTGCGTCGTGCCCCTCATCAGCCAAGGAAAGCCCCTCCCGCCAGCTCTTTCCTGGGACCCCCTGCTGTGAGAGGCAGCCCCTTGGCAGCCAGAACCCTCCAGCACGCCCACTCACGGGGGCTCCCTGCCCAGGAGGCTGTGCCTGTGCCCTCTGCCGCGTTCCAGGCAGACGTGGAAAGACCAGAGACAGGGCTTACAGCAGCACAGCACCTTCGTGTGTGTGTGTGTGTGTGTGTGTGTGTGTGTGTGTGTGTGTTGCTGGCTCTACTCCTCACTCACCCTGGCACCTGCACGTGCGTCCTCTTGTCCAGGAAAGGGCACTGGAGAGGAAAAGCGTGACCCTACTCCACTTGATAAGTTCTGGCAACTTCTCCGTGAACTCAGTGGGTTGGCCTTGCAGTGACTGCTGGTCACCTGGATGTGGTCACACCGCCACTGGCTGTACAGCTCTAAGCCAGCAGCCCCGGGACTGCCCACCTCCCACAGTGGGAGCACGGTCAGCAGGCTGCAGGTGGGGTTGGTGGGGCCTCAAGCCCGGCAGGCTCCCGGGTGTGGGGGTCACTGGTAGGGGAAGACTGACCAGGTCAGAGATGCTGGTTTGAACTTGCACGCTCCTCTTCCTACTTAATCCCGGGTCCTCGCCGCCGCCCCCCCCCCCCCCCATGTCGTCACCCCCTTGGGCTCACTGGAAGAATCGGCTGGCTCTAAGGGAAGTGTCCTCACGGGGGTGAGCAAGGGCCCCGCGTGTCCCCATCCTTTGTTGGGGTCCCAGGCCTGCATGGGGGGGGCCCCGCCGGCCGGAAGCACAGGCGTGCGAGGGAGGGAGCGTGAGCGGGGTTTCTGGAGGCCCACGTGCCACGCCCACACTCGCCCACAGACGTGCTGGTGTGGAGCAACGAGCGGGTAGTGCGCTGGGTGCTGTCCATCGGCCTGAAGGAGTACGCCAACAACCTGCTGGAGAGCGGCGTGCACGGCGCCCTCCTGGCCCTGGACGAGACCTTCGACTTCAGCACGCTGGCCCTGCTGCTGCAGATCCCCACGCAGAACACTCAGGTAGCCCACCCGGCCCCGGCCCCGTCCACCCTGTGTCATGCCGGCCTGCCTCCCCCCCCTCCCCCCACGGCTGCATCCTGGGTCGGCCTGCCCACTTGGCTCCAGGCGGAGGGAGTGTACTCCTCCCAGGCACAGGCCCCGGCCGGGTGGGTGATGGGAGGCCTTGTAGAGTCTTCCCGAGTCCTGGTTCTCTTGAGATCCTGGACATCCTTCCTCTGTCTTTTTTATGAAAATGCTTCAAGTGGTGTCTGGCCTGTCACCTGGCACCGCCCCCTCCCCAGTGCTGGCCTGCCCTGTGTCTCATTCACAGTGTCTCCCCAAGGGGCCGGCACTGCCCACTCGGCCACCTGTCCCTTATCCTGCACTCGGGCTGCAGCACGAGCGTGGTCAACTGCCCAGTGATTTTACTTCTGAAAGGGGGCGGCTGGCCAGATCACGGGGAGCCTGTGATTTGAAGGACAAGTTGACATACTAGCGCCCTTCCTTCCCGTGAGGGGAGGGGTGTGACCCAGAGATCCATCCGTCCTGTCTGCCCTTCCAGGCGCGGGCCGTCCTCGAGAGGGAGTTCACCAACCTCCTGGTCATGGGCACTGACCGAAGGCTGGACGAGGTGAGCTGCTGCTGGGCACTGACCTGCTCGGAGGTGCCTGCTGCCCTCCTAGGGGCTCCATCAATACATCAGCTGTTAAAAACTGGGCTTTGGAGCCCAGAGCCCCAAAGACACCACCCAGCATGGTGTGGGTGGGGGGTAGGGCTGCTGGAAGCCACTGTGCTGGTGGTGGGGGAGGCAGGGGGCAGCCTCTGCCTGCTCGCATTCACCCCCGACCTCCTCCCTTCTTTCTTGCCTCCTTCCCACACCGGCACGTGTGCCTCTCCCGGGGACTGGCGGGGGGCGAGGGGCAGCGGAGGGCAGTGCAAAGTGGAAACCCTTCCCGGTGTCCCGCCCAGGGCTCTACAAGCTGCTCAGAAGCACGAGACCATTGCGGTTCCCAGTCCAGAGTGTGCCCTGTGGACGTCGCACGGACTTGCCCTGTCAGCCTGGCCCCAGCACAGCGTGAACAGCAGGCAGGGCCTCGGTGACCTTGTGGGTCCTTCTCTCAGAACCCCCCTCCCTCCTCACAGGATGATGACAAGAGCTTCAGGCGAGCACCTTCCTGGAGGAAGAAATTCAGACCCAAAGACATCCGTGGCCTCACGGCCGGCTCAGCTGAGACGCTGCCCGCAAACTTCAGAGTCACCTCATCCATGTCCTCGCCCTCCATGCAGCCAAAGAAGATGCAGATGGACGGTAGGTCCCACTGGACACTGACCGGCCCGGCTACGGGGTGGGCTGGGCGTGAGTGCTGATGCCATCCTGGAAGCCGCTTTCTTAACCCCTGTTTGGGGACCCCCAGGTTCTTGGGGTTCCTCCTAACAAAGCCAGCGCCCTGGTGGCGTCAGCCCCGGAGGTATGCCCGTGTGTGTGTATGTGTGTGTGTGTGTGTGTGTGTGTGTGTACACGTGCTCCCGCACGGCTGGCCCCGACCTGTGGACAGGGCAGTGAGTGTGCTTCTGGATCCAGAACACAGCGGCTGGTGCTGCTTCTGGAAATCTCGGGTGAAGCCTGTGCCTCCTGAGACCCCTCTGTCCCCCACGCCACCCCACCCACACCCCACCCCACCCCACTCACACTAAACTCTGTCCACCCTGACCACTCCCCCGCCCCATCCCCTGCACTTGCTGGCAGTGTTTAGGTCAGACAGTGTCTCTGTTCTGTCCCAGTCACAGCGCACGCGCGCGCGCACACACACACACACACACACACACACACACACACCATCCTCTTCGATCACAGCCGTGTTCCACGCAGAGCACACCACACTCACCGCCAGGGCAGTGCTTCAGCTCCCTGAGCATCCAGGGGCAAGAGCACAGGTGTGTTTTCCATCCTCCATCCAAACCACTGATGCTTAGAATCCATCCTGGGAGAGAGGGGACCAGCCCCAGGTGATGATCCTTAGGCCCAAGGCCCGGATTGAGCACACCCCCGCCCCCCATGGGAATCTGCGCCCTGTGTGACTGTGTGAACTAACTGCATGCTGTGCTCCGCATGCTCCCTCCCCTGCGCTGTCGGGACAGGTGATGTGTCGGGGACACAGAGGCTGGACTCGGCCACGGTGCGGACCTACTCCTGCTAACGCCTGCCCACGGTGAGTAGAGCACCCGGCCCAGGGGCTGCCAACTGGTGGCTGGCAAGGTGGAAGCTGCCAAGGACACAGCCCAGCTGCTCCCTCGGAGGCTCAGCCCAGCACACAGATCACGGCTGCCGGGGAAACAGACTCTGCTGACACCTCTGTCTCTGTGTCTCCGGCTGGGGGAGGGGAGGGGTGGGGGTGGGACAGAGCATGGCAGTGAAGGACACAGACTGTCTCTGAGCTGAGCCCTCTGCTTGGACCTGGCTGGCATGCTGCCCCCTCCCGGGCATGGTTGCTGTACTGCAGATGCATGCTCCTGCACGCCTCGCTGGGCATGAGGCTGTGGCCTCACTGGATGCCAGCATCCCAGCGCCTTCCGGAACCCGGTGTCAGACGGAGGCACTGGGGATGAAGTCTCTGGAGGCATGGAGTTCACCCTGGCCCTCCAGGGCAGCAGCAGGCCACACGGAGCCGGGCAGCCCGACTCAGCCCCTCCCCTTCTGCATCTCTCTTGCAGTGTACCCACACTACTTCTACCGATGACACACGGCGTCCTGGAGCCGGCCGACACGTGCAGGACCCCATGGCCCCTGGAACCTGTTGATACTGTTATATGGACCTGGAGATATTTTATTACAGAGTTTTTAATTAGTGAGAAATCCAAAAGTACCATAGAGAGGCTATTTTAGATCTTAATGTTTCTTATATTTATGTAAACTTACGAGTCTTCATTTATACGGTGACTGACTTTTCCACAGACTTCCACCCGGCATTGCCTTTCCGATCAGCCCTGCCCTTCTTTGTACCTAACCCTCGTCTGCAAAGGGAATGTACTGTGACGCCCGTCGGTGTCCGCCCCACGGACGGCGAGGACTTTTGCAAATGAGGCCTTTATTGTGATCATCCTGTTGGAGTTTTTAATAATAAGCTGAGCCCACGGAGAGGAGTCTGCTGCGTCTGTCTCAACCCTGACACTGCCGGCGGGGTGGCCCTCCACAGGCCCAGCTAGCGCCCCACAATCACTTCACAGCCTCCTGCGGCCCCACCTTACTGACTGACTGACCTTTCTCAGGCCTTTAGGAGCGAGCGAGCAGAACTCGCTCTCCTTCTGCAGACCGGTGCGGGCGCCCGTCCGCCTGCACCCATCCAACTGGCACCTGCTCCAAGCACTTCACTGGCACACCGTCGCCGGCCAGCGGGGGCTGGGCGGGTCGCGGCGGCAGCTGTGCAGCCTCCTGTGCCTTCCCCTGCCCTGGTCACAGAGGACCAACCCCACCCCGGCGGCCCAGAGCCGCCCTCACCTGGCCTTACCTCGCCGCCCCCGCGCACCGCACTGCGGCCCCGGCTCTGCGGCCACGTCCCGGGTCCCAGGTCGGAGCCCTCCGGGACTGGGCCGAGCCTCCCCTGGCCCATGGCAGCGCCCTGATCCCGCAGTGCGCAGGCGTGCGAGGCCCCGCCCGCCCGGGCCCCTCCTCGTATCTTACAAGCCCTTGCTAGGGTTCCGTTTTTCTACTAATCTTTTTGTGAACTTCCCGATCATGTAACAAAGTATGTACAGTCTACTTTTGAACTATTTTTATCACAGTATTATTTATTGTTGTCTTTCAATAAAGTACTGAAGCATTTTCCACTGCCAACAAAAAGACCCGAAGAACGGGAGCCCGCACGGCCCCGCCTCCACGTGCCTCGGGGTGGGGGTGCAAAGCCCTGGGCAGTGGGCGTGGTGTCTAGGCTGGAGGCGGGGCGGCCGGCAGGAAAATGAAGGGGGCACCGTTGGCTCTCGGACCTCCGACCCGAAGACCCAGGCCCGCAACGCCTGCTGCCTCCCAAGAACTAGTCCCGGCACAGCGCTGGACTCCGGCCCAACCGAAGCTCGGAGTTCCTTGGGAAGCCGGCTCTCCCGGGGCAGGGGGCCCTGACCCCGCAGCGTCCACACCTCTAGCAGGCCGCCCGCGCCCTCCAGCCGCAGCTTGCCCTGCTCTTGTAGCCCAGGCCCCCGCAGCGTCCGTGCCTCCTGCTCCCCCATCCTGCCTGCAAGGGGACGCCCCGGGCGGTCAGTGAGCAGGGCCTCCACCCAAGGCCCTGCTGCCGTCTCCGTGACTGCCCCTGGGCTGCGCACCGGCCATGCCGGCACTCCCCACCTTCCGCAGCTGTGTCGGGACCGTCCCGCCCACCTCTGACTTAGGTCTGAGGCCCCCACCTTCCTGCCGCCTTCAGGGCCCACTGCGCTCGCGCACCAGGGGAGCTGTGGGTTTGGGCTTTGCCTAGCGGCCACTTGGGACATTGTTTTGCTCAGGATGGGTTTCCGGGGACGTGTGGAGGGTGGCCTGGAGGCGGGCCCCGGGGCTTCCACCACCACCTGACTGCTTCCTGCCACACCCCGGCCTGAAGCCTCCGGAATCATTTCATTTCATCGCCCCCGTTTTCTCATGTACTTGGGGAAATGAGTAGCCTGCGAGGTGGTGACTTTGTTCTAGGGGCCCCAAAGGGTGCCCCTCCTCCAGCATGTCACGCACGCCTGTGCCTATCCAAGTCAAACACACACACACACACACACAGCGGGATTCCGACGCACACTGAGCGATGAAGGGTTTCCTAGACTAGTCTCTGTGGGAACAGAGAGCCTCGTCTTTCTCAGCAGCAGTGACTGCAGGGTTTGAACCTGGCCCGTAGCGGCCCCCATCAAACCCTTCAGGAGCAGAGCGCCTACAACAGAACGAGCTCCCTGGAGACCTGGCTGAGGGTGTGGCTGCAGGGGAGCGGGTGCAACCGAGAGGAGGGGAAGCAGCAGTGGACAGATCAGCATGGCCAGCTGGTGTGGGGCGCCCAGTGCTCTGCTCATGAAGACCGGTGGGAGGACCTGGAGGCTTTTGAGCTGGGCCTGACGGGGTTATGTTTTTGTTAACCCACCCTAAAGCTAAAAGGGTCACCGCTGAGGGGCAGGGGTGGATGGAAGGTCAGAAATGGAGGCTCTGGGCTGGAGCACTGGCAGTGGGAGGACTGGGGCAGGTCACACTGAGCTAGGAAGGCCGCCGGGCCGGCAAGCTCTCACGAACTCTTGAGACATCTGTTTGCTGATTGCTGCTGTCACGTAAGCAGGTGGGCTGACTCAGAAGTTCTGGCATGACGGAAGCGTGGCATCTGTTAGCACCTTACTGAGCATGACAGGCTAGGTGACGCTGACACTTTACAATGCCGACACAGCTAGTGTCGGAAGCTTAACTCACAGGGCTGTCCACAACAGGAGACGTCCATGTGAACAAATCTCAAAGGTCTTGTCCTTCAGATCACTCAAGACCTAGGCTTCCAGAACCGCCACCCCTGTAGCTGGACCATGCTGACCGTGGGGCCCACGGGGCCACCTTCTGCAGGAGCATTCACCCCGGAGATGGGAAGCTGCTGCTTTGGTGCCCAGAGTCACCGTGGAGAAGGAGGCAGTTGGCCCACCTATCCGTGCGAGTGCTGGGAAGCGGGCTGCTTCCGGAGCGAGAGCAGCAGCGGGCACAGATAAGCACCAGGAGTCTCTGCTACAGATGGGATCCAAAGTCTGCAACTCGGGATGGGGGTGCAGGGGGAGGGACGAGGTGGGAGAGATGGGCTATGTTGGGTGTTGCTGAGATGATGGTGGCCATGGTGGAGGTCACTGACTCAAAAAGGTCAGTTGTGGTTGAGTCCTGGGGGTGCTTTAGGGAAAAGACAGACATCGATAAACCCAGGGACCCCAGGATTGCTGGCAGCCAACAGAAGCTACGACAGACAACCTCCCCCCTCCGCCTGGTGTACCCTGAATGTGGACTGGAAGCATGTACCCGTTGTCTGTGTGCCCTGCCGTAGTCGTGATGGCAGAAGTTATGCCACCAACAGAATCGCCTGTGGTGGGCAGGTGACAGTGGAGCTTCTAGAGGGAAGAAAAATACAGTCCGGCTCACGTTGGCAGGTGCCCTTGAGCTGGTTCTGACAGACTGCCGCCCTACGTACAACAGGACAAAACACTGCCCGGTCCTGTGCCCTCCCCACAATCGTGCTTGAACCTGTAGTAGGTACAGCATGTCAACTTGAAGATGTATCTAAAGTTGTAGCGGGTAGTGTTCAACCTGCCAATCAAGTCACAGGCTGTTTGTAGGGGCAGCCTTCAACCTGTCCATCACGTCTGCGTGGGCGGGGCGTGCTCATAAGGAGGGCCCTGGAAACTCCTTTTCTCTTTCTGCCTTCACCTTCCTGCTGGCTGGCCCCGAGTGCTGCAAGAGCCCTGGGACATTACAACGGCCAGGGGATCCACACGACCGCACCGGCTGTGCCCCTCCTGCACGCTGCTTCACTGCATGGGGCTGTGAGTCTGAAGTGGAACGTAGGGGTTTGGATGGGTCCTCGGTTGGGCTGTTCTGGATATATCATTACTTCTTGGTAGAAAGCGCTTTCTTACACATATGAGTGGCGCCTGGATTTGTCTCTCTCGTCAACCCGGCCTAAGTCAGAGCTCACCAGTGCTGCCACTGTGTCCAGCATCTTGTCCAAGGTCTGCCTCTTTCACTGCCCCTCTATTTTGCCAAGCAGGGTGGTCCTTCTCCAGGGACTGGTCTCTCCTGACAACATGCCCCAAGAGTATGACATGAAGTCTTGCCAGCCTTGCTTCTAAGGAGTGTTCTGGCTCTTCTTCCAAAACAGATTGGTTTATTTTGGCAGTCCAGGGTACTGTCGATATTGGTCAACACCATCGTTGAAAGGCGCCTAGTTTTTCTTGGTCTTCTTTATTCAGTGTCCAGCTTCCCACAGAGGCGGCAGCTGGAGACACCATGACCCTCGGGGGAGCCTCCCTGCGTTTCAGCACTCTGACAAGGGTTCATGCAGCACATCTGCCCAGTGCAGTGCATCATTTGGCCCCTTGACTGCTGCCCCCATAAAGCGACCAGATTTTAAGCGGGACGCCATTGACTGGGGGTGGGGGAGGTCTTGTTGTTTTGTTTTGTTTTCTTGGGCATCACTGCTCTCTGGTGGTGGGAGTAGGAGGCCCAGCCTTTGCGCCTGTGGAGCTGGAATTGAACATCCCAGTGGGCCGCAGTCCCGCGCACAACCACTATGCCACCGGGGCTCAGCCCTGGTGGGGAAGGTCTTGATTAAAAATTTGGTCTGTATGGAGCAACAAAAATGTTCATAGAATGCAAAAATAGTATTGTCATATATTTAATTTTAAAATGCCGCGGGACGCGGGACAAATTATTAAAAGGCGGGACGTCTGGTCACCTTACCCATGCAAACATGGACTGTGGACCCATGCCAGACGAGATCTTTGACAATCTTTGACTTTGAACTTTTCTCCTTCTGCCACGATGCCACCTTCTGGTCCAGTTGTGAGGAGTTGGGTTTTCTTTACATTGAATCGTCAGCCCGACTGAAGGCCGCAGACTCAGAGTGACCTTCTAGAGGGCTGAGGCCGGAAGTCTTTAGGGCACGGGTGGTTTCCTCTTTCTCCCTCCGAGTGGCTGGTGGGCCTGAGCTGCCTGGCTTGTGGTTAACAGCTGAGGCTGACAGACAGTACCACCAGGACCCCTGACCAGGAAGGAGGACTGAGAACTTGGCCATTGAAAGTCTGAAGAAAAGCAGTAACAACAAAAAGAAAGTCTTAGGAATCGCGGCAGAACGTCAACGCACCTGGTGCCGCCCGGGGAGCTCCCCACAGAGCAGTGCCTCCCCGGTGGAGACTGCGAGACGTGGCCGAA
>PVJH01025382.1:0-31629 GCA_004026705.1 Nesogale talazaci
GAGGCACAAAGCAAAACAGGCAGGAGGCGACAGGAACAGACAGGTGAAACCTGGGAAAGTCTACAGCAGCACAGACATTTTCCACATTAGTTGGACATGAAATACTGCAAATATAAAATGGTACAGCAGGGCCTACATGGCAAAGACCTTGCTCTCAGGATAGTTCTAACCTCAGCAGTAACAGTGTCCTCCCTGAATGCTTTCGTTATACAAGCCATTCCTGCACCTCCATTTTCACACACAAATACTTGGGAAACCACGGTCTTGACTAAAATATGACTTAGGAATCTACAACTAACACACACACACACACACACACACACATACCCCACCTCACCGCCAACAGAATGCCTCTGTTTCCTCCCCATCATTTCTCTGTATTGTTTTGAGACACAGCATAGGAGAGAAGCACAGGAGGGAGCCAGGAGCAGGGAGTAGACAGACCGAAGGCTTGTACTACCTGCTGTCCTCAGAGAACTAGGGGAGACTGAAGGGCAGTATATTCTCAGCACGTGACCCTCCTCACCCCTGCAAGCAGCATCAAGCACAGTGCCCAGAGCACGCGATGAGTGTTCAATAGACGCTAAATGAACATTCTTCAAAACAATGACATTAAGAGATGGGTTTAAAGAATCCACTTTTAGAATCCTTTTTTCCCCCTCTGAACCATAAGCCATCTTTTTGAAGTTAGTATACAGCAAGTGTACTAGAATCAAAGAATAAAAGAACAGAGACTGGAAGCAAAGAGACGAGCTGGAAGGCAGACAAAGTTCTATGCTACTGCGTTAACACTGACTAAGGGTCTGAAAAGGAATAACCTAATCATTTTATTTGTGCCTCATAGGCCAAAAACCCAGGAACCTGCTTATTCCTAAAACTTCTGCCTCGTTTGTCTACGCAAAAGGAGGAAAGCTGCACATTTTCCAGAACTACTTCTTATTCCCTTTGTGAGCAGCAACTAAACTAAGTCATTCCTCGGCCAATTGCAATGCCCTTAACCATTTCAGATGCTAAGATGCCTCGATCGTTCTGCGGCATTCACAGTCATTTTGTTTCTCACTAGGCCAAAATGGTCTAAATGAGAAAGGAAGCAGTTATTTAAAAAAACACTTCAAAATACAGACAACCAAGCATTTAAAAAAAAGCATGGTTCAATGTATGTTTCTTAGCAGGCCCCATTCATAAAACTTAGAATTGTTTCTAGTGCAGTGAATACTAATTTACTGCTAATGAACTGCTTTTGGAATGAATAAATTGGTGATAACTTCTAATATTTTAAGGGGATACCACATGGGCTGAAAAGGTTGTACAGCCCAAATCTTTCCCCTACTAGGCTACAGGAAGTGGTGGGGTTTGACACACAGATCACAAATGAGTAAGCGAACAAATGAATGAGTGAATTTATTATTTTCACCTTAATCATGATCAAAAAGCTTAATCACAGTCAAAAATCGTGCTTAGTAGCAGGGGCAGAATTCAAAGCCAGTTTTCCCCTTTCCCTTGTTGGTAGCTTTTTGAGAGATGTTCACAAGTTGCAACTATATGAGCAGTTCAGTTAGTTGCCAGGAAGCAGCACTCTTACAGAAGTCACTGGCTGACGTCAGTTGCAGGGTTCTGGGGGGTATGACCCTCTGCTGCCGCCCCAGCTTTTAGACATGCAAACAAAAGAATGAAAAGTGCCAAGTGGGATGACATGAGAAAATTGCACGGTAGCCAGATCAGACGTAGAAAATGACAGAAAAAGGGTGGGCAGAGATGGCTCTGTGCTTTTCTTTGCACTCTCACCTGATCTGAGAACTATAAAAGGTACCAAGTGAGAGCACATTAGCTGTCAAACCAATACCGCGCGATGGGCACAGACTTCTAACAGGCTTGACACAGTCCACACCAGAGGAACAGGAGGCAGAAATGACCAGAAAAAGGACTATAATGTGATAATGGACAAAATATACTTACTCTTCCAGGAAGTGCTGCTGGGGCCCTATAATGGAGCCTGGCCGGCATATTCTGATCCAAGCGATGATTTCAGCGTGTGTGAACCTGTAGTGCTTCATTACATAACAGGCGATCAAGGTCCCCGTCCTTCCAAGACCAGCTGTAAGGGAAGAGCAGGAGAAGAAACAAAGTACAGCAAATGCAACTATAAATGCACAGAAGCTCACCTGCTCAGACACTGCACAGGTTTTAAGTATGTTGCAAGGTTGTTTTTTTTAACCCAGGCAATAAAATGATGCTGTTTCCATGACGTGGTGTTAAAAGATACTTCTGTTTTGTTTTGTTTTGTTTTGTTTGGGGTGGGGGGCATCACTGCCCTCTGGTGGGAGTAGGAGGCTCAGCCTTGTTCCTGGAGAGTTGCTGCTGGATTTGAATCATCAGCCCAGTGGGCTGCAGTCCTGTACAAAACCACTATGCCACTGGGGCTCAGCCCTAAAAGATATTTCTAACGCAAAGGATTTAACAGATCATGTATTATTATGTTTTGTAAGAAAGTTTAGAAAATGGGAAAATCTCGAGCAAGTCTCAAGTTCATACCTTGGAGCAGCGGTTCTCAACCTTCCTCCTGTTGCAGACTTTTTAATACAGTTCCCCATGCTGTGGTGACTCCCCAACCATAAAACTGTCTTTGTTGCTACTTTTTAACTGTAATGTTGCCACTGTTATAAATTGGGCGACCCCTGTGAACAGGCTATTCAACCCCCCCCCCCCAAAGGGGTCTGGACCCACAGGTTGAGAACCAATGTCTTAGACTCTTTGGGAATGCCTGTCTTCCATGAACGCTGTTACAGCAATGCATTTGCAAAGTATCACCTGCCAGGTGTCTCCATGCTCCTCACCCTCACCCTTGGCCACAGCCCAGGCTGAGAGGAACCTTCTGTGAACAGTTCCCAGGTGTGGCATCGAGTCAGTGATCACGGCAACCCTGAAGGACAGATCTACTTCCACACACCAGCCAATGCAAGCCCTGTGGATCACCACAGTGGGCTGGGCACCCATCGCGGGGCGGGCACAAACGCAGGCAGCTTTCGGTGAAGTGTGCAGGGGGTCACCATGACTGGTGGCCACAAGCAGCAACACAGTGTAGGCGGGTCACGGAGCACTGGGAGCAGATGGACAAGCTAAAGGAACTCCTGGCTGCTCTGGGAATCACTCTTCCTGAAGAGGAAGGCCTCACGAGTGCTCAGGGGTTAGACTGAAGAGGCCTCCGGGTCAAGCGGGAGAATCTGACCCTGTGGGCCCACGAAGTAGACGTAGATGTGTCACTTAAAAAGAGTTATGGAATTCATGGTGTGATCAACAGTTAAAAAACAGACAACTACTGTCAGGTAAAAATCTGTTGTTGTTCTTGTTGTTGTTGTTGTTGTTGTTGAAGATGATGATGATCTTTAACCAAAGATAAGACACAATGAGGCTGCGGTCTGTATGAAGTCAGAAAAGAAGGAGCTCAGAGCAGGCAGGTCTGGCAGCAGTGCAGAGAGACGGGCATGTCAGCGAGGAACTAGAAGGCAGTGCAGGAGAGCAGAGAGGAGGGTATCCGGGGCAGGGAGAAGAGCAGAATTAGAAGTTCGTGTTCTTGCCTCACAGAGAAAGAGAAAGATGGCTGGCAGCTCAGGTCTGAGAAACAAGTCTGCTGTTGATTTCACCAAGTGTGGAAAGGTCACGGGCAAAGTCCCTGGCTTCACTTTGCTGTCTGTTTAAGCAGCTCCCATCCTCGGAGGGGATCCTTCTATCGGTTCCCCTTCACCAAACAATAAAGAGGCCCTCCTCCTAGCTCCCCAGTGCAGGACAGTGCACACGATTTCAGTGCCTCTAAGACATCACACAGATCATCATTTAGGTCCCACTAAGAAATGCCGCTAATATGACGACGATGACAGTTATCAATCTGAAGATGCATCTAAGTGTTTGGAGAAGTTACAAAGCGCGCAGGAAGGGCACTTCTCTAAATCAATGTCTGAAAATGCTTTTCCTCCCTCCGGGAGCCTCTTCTGACTTTTTTTCCTCCTAATCATCCACCCCCATGAACATTTAAGGCCACAAATACACTGCCTGGGTGCTTCTGTGCTAGAAGTACATCTGTGCTTTATGCACAAAAAGAACTGCAATCATTTTCATCCCCTCCCCACACTCCCACACACACACACACACCCCCACCAAAAGAAATCCTGCTTCCTGTGGAGGAAGGGGGTCATCTGCCCTGGGACTAAGGATTCTCGAGGTCTGAGTTACAGTGAGTGTCCAGGTGCCTGGCATTTCCTTCCCAGCAGCCTTTTCTTTTTGAAAACCAAGCCGGGCACATTATGGAGGCGGCGCAGGGGCATGTGTGTCAGGCCGGATGGGGCTGCCGACCAAGAGCTGCGGCCCGAGGGGGGAAGATGCGGCATCTTCCTCAGATGATCTCCAGCCTCGGAAACAATGAGCAGCAGTTAGTTCTACCCTTGGGTCTTTGTTTTCGTGTCAGGGGTGGGGGCACTGTTTCAACTTTCTCTGGAAAAGACTGATATTTCGTCATGATCTTGGTGGGCCCCTCTTCCTTTAACACTAGTGTTGAGAGTAATGTGCCTGCTTCTCCCCCAGATGTCTGACCACAGGTAGCCGGACAGATGAACCCCAGTGAAGGGCCTTCCGCAGGCATCGGGGCCCAATTGGGAATCTGGAATGCTCCTGCTTCAATTCCTGGGCCCGGGCCGCTGGCTGTGCAGAAGAGGCCTTCTGACGGAAAAGCACACTCACTCACCCCTCTGCTGCCCGCCTTGGGCCAGGGCCTGATGCCTCAGTGACATGCATTCACAGCCAAGAGGGCGGCATAGAATGAGGTGACCAGACGTCCCACTTTTTAACAATTTGTCCTGTGTTCCGCGGCGTTTTAAAATTAAATATATTACCATACTACTTTTGCGTTCTATGAAAATTTTTGTTGCTCCATATAGACCGAAGTTTTAATCAAGAGCACCCCACCCCCGTCCCTGGTCAATGGTGTCCCACTTAAAGTCTGGTCACTCTAGCATAGAAAGAGCCCAGATTTCTGACACTAGCACGCTTCCTCCCTTTTAACAGAAATTAACCTCTTTACAGGGTCTGTAATTTAGATCTATAAAAAGAATCTACTTAGCACTCAATAGTTAGGATCTCTTAGCATAGTTGAACAGAACAGGCACATTTCCCCTCAGTTTCTATAAAAACTTTTTTAAAAAATGTAAAGCTTCTGTAATGAAAGGGCGCCCTAGCACAGCACGGTGAGAGTGCTCTATTTCTATCGAGCCAAAAAACGGCGACTTGTAAGTTGCAGGCATTGTCTGAACTCCTTATAGAACATCAATAATCACAGACTGAAACAATGTTCCTGAGTTATTAATATGTAGTCTTTGTGCCAGAAATGTTCAAGAGTCCCTAGCCCTCTCTCTTGCCAACCCCGAGATGAGCTCTAGATATTCAGTCGTGCACGTCCACAAATTCCCAGTGAAGTACTGCCTAGTCTGAGGCGCATTAATTAATTATTCATCCTCTTTCCAGTAGCTCCCAAAGTTCACTTGACAAAGGATAAGATTCTCCCTCCTCCTTTCTGCTCAATGGAACTGCTCTCGCTGCTGCTTCAATTACCAGAAAATTAAGATGACTTAATTAGGGCAGATGTCAAAATCATTAATAGCCCTCTGGTATATAACTATGCTGGTAAAAGCAATACAGCTGTACGGCTGTAATTAAATCAAAAATGTAATCCTCAGGAAAGAATGCAGGCGGGGGTGGGGGTGGGGAGTGAAAGCAAAGGAAGCAATACTCCCGCAAAGATGTCACAGCTCGTGAAGGTGACGTTCCTGGCGGGGAATGGAACTCTGTGGGAAAGGTCCTGATGCTGAATACAAATATTCAAGCCCCTGCAATGAAAACCATTGTTGTGTGACAATGTCAACATCCACAGGTCAACAAAGTAGCACAGGGAATACCTGGAATGCGATTGCTACAGACCAGAGAGGGTCGGTTTTACCAGATTCCCTAGGGGTGAGTGTTCATGTAGGATGGCAAGATGCTGCCTTTACTGAATACTCAAGTACAAGCAGAGTTTTTCAGCACATTTTTAATGCCGTTTTTGGGGTAAAATTGGGGGCCTCGGCTGATATTGGGGTCAGCTTATACTCGAGTATATACAGTAAGTGCTGCATCTTTTCTCCCTTGAATCTGCCAACATAAGGCATGGCAGCAGATAATTTATATGATTTAGTCATCATAAAACTGACTAATCAATGATGTAAATTAATCCCAGGAAAAATACTCTTTTTGATAGCACAAAATTAAACCTGGAGAAAGAGCATGGGATGATCCCCCTGGGAAACAGAGGTGGCTGCCACTTCCATTTGAGTTCTTAAATGGCCACTGCTACCTGAAACCCCCGGAGTTAGTCCCCACCCCCATCTTTGACAAAATGGGTGAAGAGACCTGCTGAATGTGTCAATGACCCACACTTGGGACTAGACATCCCACCACCCCCTTCTCTGAGCAGGCAAGTGCCAGGCACATCCTAACAGAGCCCCTGGCCCAGTAATGGCCAACTCCCACAAAATAAGGCCTAATTCTGCTAGCAAATGGGAATGGGGAAGGAGGTGCTGGAGCAGTGGCACCAGGCAAAGCCTGCCTGAAGAACCACCCAGGGACATCAGGCTGAGCCCTGTTCATTTCTAGCCTTCCAGGTCTCGGGCAAAATGAAGCTCTCAGAGAAGCTCACAGGTTCCGCAAAGTACCTTCTCCTCCTCCTCACATCTTAAACATAGAAACAAGGGCCTACAGAATGCATTTCAATGTCTGTCAGAACTACAGCCAAGCTTGGCTCCTGAATAAGTCAGTTCCAGAAACACCAGGCACACCCAGGGGGGTGGGGGTGGGGTGCAGGGTGGGTCTTTCAATCCCCAACACCTACAAAAGACAATTAGCATAGAAAGCAAGCAGAAGTTGGTTCCCAGAAACAAAACTACGACAACAGCACCACCCAGTGGCATCATGAAAAGCTGCATGTGAGGCAAGGGAGGACCCATCCCAGGGTCCTTCAAAGGGTCTAGCTCATCAGAGGAATCCAAACAACTCAGCCAATACTTTCTCCGTGCTGGACACCTGGGAAGGACAGCGAAGCTCCCTCAAAGTTCAACAAAGGTCAGACTGTCTGGCCAGTCCAGTCCATGGCAACGAGATAAAATAAAGAATGTACAGACTTCCTACGCAATATTTGGGAGTACACCTACTGAAAGGTCACTGTTTGCCTGTGATGCAAATTTGCTTGCTGTTTTCGCTTGCTAAATCTGGCCATTTGTACCGTCTGTGATCTGAATAGTCCCATCATCCTCAAGGTTTCCAACCAGCACAGATACCTTTACACAATCACAACGACGTTCAGTTAAAGGTGTCACAGGAAGTGGCAAGGAAGTCATCCAATTGTCCCAGTGTGCCCAAGTCCTCTGGTGCCAGCAGGAGAGCACTCAGTTCAGATGCAAAGAACTAACCATGTGCGGGCGTGCGGGGGCGTGTGTGTGTGTGTGTGAGAGAGAGAGAGAGAGAGAGAAAGCGCTCCCCACAGGTAGATGACACCAGACAGAGAACCTGGTGGTACCGAGGGTTAGTGTGCTCGGCTGCTAATGGCAAGGTTGGATGGGACTTTTGAGGCCCTCGGAGGTGCTTCAAACAATGGGCCTGCTGATCTGCTTAGTCCCGGGCACCTAAGGTCACCATGAGCCAGGAGGCGGCTCCACACCCACCGCCTTATGTCCCTGCAGAGAAAGAGGAAGAGGAGGAGATGGGGGGTTCAGAGTCAGGGGGAAGAGAAACCAAGCCTCTTTAGCACTTGACAGCTTAGCCTACTGAAAGGTGTTCCTGCTCCTGCACCATAGAGCATGCGGCTCTCTCTGCTCCTGTAAAGAGGGACAGTCTCAGAGACCCACAAGGGCAGCCCTGCCCTGTCCTGCAGGGTCACCACGGGTCCGGGTTCGCTTTGGACCTTTGGGTTCCTGTCATTTTCTTGCACGTGGCAAGGGTCCGGGAAGGTCGGAACAACTGCCTTGTCCGGCCAGTCCACATCCCCGTTCCAGCAACGCCCGCGTTAAGGAAAGGGTTATCGAAGCGGCTTTGTTGGCCACGACTCGCTGGGGCGCCCACAGAGGCCCAGCACGCACCTTTGCAGTGGACGGCGATCGCCCCTTCCGTGTTCTCACAGATGTTCAGGAACCTCCGCACAATGTTATCACTCGGTGTGCTGCCGTCGATGAAGAAGAGGTCGTAGTGCTCGAAGCCAGCATCCGTGAAACGCTTCGCCTCGTAAATCTTCTTATTCAGTCTCACAACTGCAGTCACGTTGTGCTTTTTGAAATAAGGAAAGTAGGCTTCGGGGGCGTGAAGAGGGTAACCTAAGGAGAACAATGAACAAGCTGTAAGCAAAGGACACGTACCTCACCTCACAAAACCCACTGAGATACCCTTAGCGATGCAGCTTCAGTGACTCCCCGGAGTTGAGGAGCTAAGTGCTTTCTTCAGAGTGCAAGAGGTCACACAGAGCATCCCCAAAGCAGCTGTCTCCACAGTGGTCGGCGCCAGAAGGCAAAGCAAACTTGCAGGATCTGGAGGCGGCTTTCTAGAGTCCTCAGTGTCAAGACTCAAACCCTGCGAGCCTCCTTCAAGCCAAACATTAGGCTGCAAACCTCAAGGTCACCCATTTGAATCCACGGGAGAGGCGAGGCTCCTCGAAGAAGCTAGTTTTGGAACCCCCCCTGGGGGGGGGGGGGGGAAGGGGCAAGTTAACCTGCCCTGTGGGGGCAGTGGGGGCAATCTGCGCGCACCACTTTTCACATGTACAACTGAGTAGCATCACTGTGCTCGAGTCGTGGAATTGCCTTCATGAGCCATTTCCACAGTCTCCCATCACCTTGAACTGAAGGCCATGTTTCCTAAGCAAGAGTCTCACGCTCCCCCCTCTTCCTCCCTGGTAACCACGCATAACTGTCGGTCTGTAAGTGCTCGCCTATTATAGAGATTTCCTGTAAGTGACCCCATATAAGATCTGTTCTTGGGGGAGTAACATTTTACTCGGCATGCCGACTCCAAGGTCCACCTGTGTTGTCTGTAGCCTGTACCGGGACCGCAGTCCTCTTTGCAGCTTCGTCAAGAGGCCACTGGATGTCTGCACCACAGTCCATCCATTCACTTGCGTCATTTTTGTTGGACATTTGGGTTGTTTCCATTCCCCAACAGAGTCGCTCTTGGCGCACTGACGTGCACAGAAGGCCTAGAATGAGTCTGTGTGCTTTCTGTCCCTGCCTGAGCATCGTTCTCCCCTTGACAAACCCATCTCTGTTACAGTGGAAGCCTTCGTACCAGAAGGATAGTTTAACTCCAGAGCACAGCCTTCCCACAAAGGAGGTTCATGGTTCTCCAGCAATGATTGCCGGAGAGG
Source organism: Nesogale talazaci (assembly GCA_004026705.1). Taxonomy (NCBI): domain Eukaryota; kingdom Metazoa; phylum Chordata; class Mammalia; order Afrosoricida; family Tenrecidae; genus Nesogale; species Nesogale talazaci. Next base: position 9,428 of record PVJH01025382.1, read on the forward strand.
CTACTATCCGGAGAGGCTAGCTGGTACAAATGGTTCCAGGCTCAGCTACCAGTGAAGAGGCTGGAGTTTTGAGTCGTCCACACCAGGGCATCTCAGAAGGCCCCAGTCAACGTGTGGAGAAATTATGTGGCAGAGGCCAGCATCCCTAAAGATTCCAGCCTTAGACACCCTATGGAAATCAATCCAATGGCAAAGGTTAGGGGTTTTGTTTTCAGTTTAAACCATTCAGGGTTCTTTGATTCACTGAATTTCAAGGTCATGTAAAAATTCGTTTATGCTCCAATGAGTGACAACAGCAATAGCCAGTCAAAGTCAACCAGCATGCCTTGGTCCTGTGTATAGTTTGGCCTTAGTAAATGAGTGTGATTGAGATTTTTGCCTTCTGTCACGCCCCTTTCTTATACGGTGTTCAGTTACTTACTTTTTTAACCTGCATAAGTAAACATGTCCTGTGTTTTAGTTTTAAGTTTCCTTTTCTATGTATATTTTCCTTTTCTCAGCAGTACTTTAAAATCTATACTATTACCTAGAACAGTGATACAATTATTAAAATTACTAAAAGTCATATGGAGGGTACTAAAGTTGTTTCCTAACAAGCTGATTACAGCAGCTTGAAAAATAGATTAGGGATATACATAAAGAAATAGATTTTGAACTCACGTTTAATTGTAAGCCCTAACCTAAGAATAAGTTCTTTAAAAAAAAAAAAAAAAAAAGAAGAAGTTCTTACAATGTGGTCCTGGTCAATAATTATTTCATGAAGAGATCACTGAAGATATGGGCGCTACAACAAAGTGTGGTGAAGAAAACAGATGGGTGTCCAGTTATCATAAAGAATATCATCTTGGGTTTTTAAATGCTTATCTTAAAACAAGAAACCATCTAAGTGAGGTGTACGCTAAATCCACATGGAAGAAGCGCATCAGCACATGTGACCCAATGATTATAAATAATAAAACCCAAGATCAGAGGAGAAAGCTTGCCCACTATGTACGACGGCTACACACACACACACAGTAGTTAGGATAAAATTTCATATATCATGTATTTTCCCTTTGGATACATTTTTAATTTATTCTAGTTTCTATTATATTCTTTTTTCTTTTGGATTGAGGTTTTTCTGTTTCATGTTGTTATCATTGGGGTTTTGGTATGACTTTCTTTATATGGAACATGGGGTAGGTAATCCACAGGAAGAGTAATAGGGTTGACAAGTCTTTGTGGATGTTCTGGGGAGGCTGGGGTGGAGGGACCACAATGGGCAGCTGCTACTAATGGGTAAGAAAATAAAGATTGTGATGATGACTGCACAACCCTTTTTAATATATTCAAAACACTGAGTTGTATTGTATGTGAACTAAGTAACGCTGTTTTCTGTTTTCAAAGGGGGGCGCTCAGGGAGTTCCTACACTGTGTCTTTGGCTCTGTTCCTGCTGGTCCTGGTGAGCTGGTCACGTCCTCTGCTTTCCCTTCTCTGGTCCAGCCACCCCAGCCCCTGCTCTGTCGTGAGGGGCCTTTGCTGCTGCTGAATGCCACAGTCAGTTCTGACTCACAGCAACCTGGTGCTGCTGACTCACAGGACGAGCTCCGCCCAGTCCTGCGCAGCTGCACCGTGACTATACTCGAGTCCCTGCAGCAGACGCTGTGCTAGTCCATATCCATGAGGGCCTTCCTCTTGTTCACTGCCCGGCTACCAAGCATGATGCCATCTCCACGGACTGACGTCTTCTGAGAACATGTTCACTTTACAGTGATGACGTACCAGACTCTGAGAGACAAAGTCTTGCCGTCCTCTCTTCCAGGGAGTAGGCTGGCTGGACTTCTTTCCTGGCAGGTCAGTTTGTCCTCTGGCAGGCCGAGGACTTTGGCTGAGATCAATGGTCTTCGGTAGTGCCATCATTCAAATGTATCGATCCTTCTTCAGTCTCCCTTATTCACTGTCTAACTTTCCCATGCATGTGGGAAGGCCATGGTACGTATTATGGGTTGGGTCAGCGCCTCTCAGTCCTCCAGTGATATTCTTTGCTGTTCAACATTTATAGAGGGCTTGTGCAGCAGACTTGCACAATGTGAAACAGTAACGTGCACACTCACATTTATAAGAGACGAATGCTTTTACATTTGGAAAACCCCATTGTGAAATAAGCAGGAGTTTTTCCATTTTGTGTGGAATATCGGGAGGGGGGGGTGGGAAGACCCTCTGCACCCCTACCACTCCTGTATCTATCTTGACAATGTTACTCACCCCAGGGGGGCCGATGGTTGGTATGACGTTAAACTACACCACCACCACCACCACAGATAAATATAACCGGACTATTAAGGAAAAAAACAATGGGTATGTTTAAGAAAAGAAACATGGACTGGGCTGTCTAAATATGGCAACAGGACTCTAGATGTGAATGACGAGTGTAGTAACAGAAATAGGACCTAACATTTACAGAGCACATACGAGGAGCCAGGCACTATGCTTCATGAGTTGCGTGGTGTCTCTCATTAAGCCCTACCATGTAAAATTAGTTACACCCGACAGACAATTGCAGTACCGGAGGACCAACTGTGGGTGCAATCAATGATTCCGGAGGATGTCCAGGGAGCAGAAAGAGCATTCATCCTGCCCCGATGCCAGCTCACCACTAGATGGGGCGCAGGTGTCAGTGAAGCACAGGCAGACGCTGCGAGGCCTAAAGTTGCGCTGATTAGGACATAAACAGACTCTCAGAACTAAGGCATTTGCCTCGTGCCAGCCGCCATCGTACTAGTGAGCAAAGTGGAGAACAGCGGAATCAAATAACTAACCCAGCATATCATCAGTAAAGGTAAAAACCTCAGAACTGACTGAAAAATAGTGCAAAGAAATAAAATGCTGTCTGTTGCGGACATGAACGGTAACAACACAATCCTATCAGCTATTTATTAATAGCCTAGAGTTTGATACATTTGTCCTTAATAAATGAAAATGTATTGCTAATAAAATAGAGTGGGGATCCTCCCTACACTTGATTTATCCAGCATGAATCAAGACTGTTGCTGTAAGTAACATTCTCTGCTTGATCTCTGGGTTCTACTATCCATTGCAAAGTTTACCTAGAACCCACAGGCAATGTTCATGATTAAAGAGGAGTTGCCAAGCCAGTGAGAAAAGCTCAGGGTTGTACGTTACAGGACAGGTCACAAGAGCTAACAGATCTCCAAAGACATAGCACTCCACTGAGGACACGCGGCTCCACTTCTGTGGGTCACCAAGCCCACCTCCCAAGGAAGTTGTCAGAGTCTCCCCCCCTCCCATCCCCCCTGCATATGACTGCTGGGCTAGCTCTGTGGATTGGGAAGACTATCACTCTGAAACATTACCCAGCTCCTGGTTCTGCAGCTGCTGCTCTGATGTTTTAGCTGTTTTCTGCATTCAGGAAGTTCACTGCATGGGGATCTTGGGTCCAGAGGATGTGCTCCACTGCTCTTGCTGGGAGAGAGATTTCCACCCCCTTGTGCTTCTCGGAGGGCTCATTTTAGACACAGAGGGTGGCAGTCCAAGAAGTCCTGTCCACAATGATTCACAGGTGAATCCAATCCATGTCTTTCCCTACCCTCTTAACACACCCATGCAGGGAGAGACCACTTGTTGAGATTTTGAGACTTTGGCTCCAAGGGCCACATTAAACAATTCCCTTCCCCTGCAGCCTACTTGCTCTCTGTTGATACAAAGCGCCTACTTTAAGACTCTTATAATGCATTCTGCCTACATCCCAAGATGCTAGGGCTTCCTTTTACTGTATCCTAGAAACAGTTATTTGACTCTCAATTCCTTAGAATCTCACTTCTCTACCAACAAATCCCCAACATGACTCCCGAGCAAGAACAGTTCTTCAGGAAGCATTGGGTTCTTGGATTGGAGGCGAGGAGGGGGCGCCTAGATTTCCATGCAATTAGATCCGGTGCATACATTTTCCTTCATGACGTCACTGTTTTAAAAAGTTTTTCTTAATGGAATCTCTAATGAAATTCAGATCTTCAAATGAGAACTTATTCATATTTTATCCATCTCAGTCTTAAATGAAACTCACATCAGAAAGGTCCCATAAATGTGAAATAAGCAGTACTTTCAGACACGTCTTCTTGAATGTGAGAGTCCACAACATTTGCAGAGAAAGAATGGTAAAGATACACAACCGTTCTCTTTTTGTAACATTGTGTTCTGAGTGAAAGCTTTCACAGCAAGTTAGGGTCTCATATGACAAGTCCCACACCAATTGTTCAGCGATATTACTTGCATTCTCCACACTGTGCCAAGGCTCTATTATATTGGCAGAGTTGATGTTAACTTGCACCTGTGTGAAAGTGTTGGAATGGAGTCCAACCTATCAATCTGGCCACAGCCTGATGAAACCTCCTTGGGAATGGGCCTGTTCTACTACACAGACACAGTGAGAACTGCCCTCTCTTGCCCTTTGCCTTCTTCTTGATGGGGCCTCTGTAGCGGCCTCCATGGGGGTCCCCATCCGGAAAGCTATCCGCAGTCTGCAATGAGTCTGCACACTCCGGCCTCAGATCTTCCTGCAGATCCCGTTTCACCTTTCTGAGTCATCCTCTGCAGCTTCGTGTGTCTGCAGAGTTCCAGCTACATAGGATGCACGGACGTGGGTCGGACTGGGCTAGGAAGCCATCAAAGACTTGATTTAAAGTTCTTTCTTATACATAGACGAGTGTCACTGGGCTAACACAATCATTATCTGGTTGTTCCTTTTCTAGTATTCTAGTTGCTTTGCCCTCTTAACTTCACTTTGAAGTAAATGTTGTCCTTTTGGTCTCATATAGGTGTGTTTTGGTTTTTTTTAGCAGAGTGCTGACCCCATGAGCAACCCCTCTATTTTGTGTCCCTCTGCTATTTCACTAAAAGGCAATTTCGGGGGGTACTTTTGGTTTCAGGCTTAAAGAATCGTTCGGAGAAATCATCACAGAGTGGCTTCCAGCCTCAACTGGTCTAGTTAGTCTGCTCTTTTTTTTAAGTATTTGAATTTGGTTCTACAGTTTTTCTTCCACTCTAGCTAAGGTCATCTATTGTGACCCTGGTCAGAACAGTCAACAGCGGGACTGAGCACCATCTAGTTCTGGTCTCCAGGTAAATGCGATCATGGTTTAGCAATCAATGGCGGCTACCATTAATTTTTCTTATTTCAAATTGGGATCCAAACTTTTTTTATTTTTTATTTATTTTTTTTTCTTTTGGGATCCAAACTTTTAAAAAATATTTTGAAAATGAAGTTATCCCACCGCTGTGTATATCCTTTCATCTGGTAATACTACTTTTAAGAATTGATCGTAAAGAGGAAACTATAGCTACAAAAATATACATCATTTGTGCCAACCACATCAATTTTTTTAAGTGAAAAACTAAACAACTTAGGTCTGACTTAAAACTAAGTTAAATGATAGTACAGTCATTCAGTGGCATAATATGCAGTCGTACAAAAAGATAATGCAGGTCTAGGCTTACTGCCAGGGCAAGCTGTCTGTAGCACATTAAATGAAAACAGCGAGCTATCAAACAGCTGGTCGTCACCTCCCTCCTACTGAAAAGAATATCTATGTGGAGTGGGGCAGTGTTACTCTGTCCTTCAGGCTCGCAGTAGGTTGAAATCAATTCACAGGAGTGAGGGCAGTGGTGCACATGTGCAGGTAGCATGGTGAGTCATTTTTATGTTCTTTGCATTAGCTCATCTACAGTCTTTTTTAAAAAAAATAAGCATGCATTCTATAGTACAAATATTATATTTTAAGTACCTGTCTCCTCTTCTCTTTAAGAAGCTTTTATAAAACACAGTACTCACAAATGCCAAAACTTCGGTTTGGTCACATGAACGAACACGCAACAAGAAAATCACGACTCCACACATCCACTAAGATTCTCTTGTGCAAAGTCAGGCGAATTTGTTCAAAGGGCCAAAGGTGGATTAAATCAATCCCATCTTGTCACAAGGCTGCTTTCCTGGGCCTTCGGAAGATTCCCCCTGAAGGGGAACAGAGCTAGCCACTGTCTGGAGGAGGACGGGCTCCTGAGCAAACCCATCAGTGAGACGCTCGCTCTGGCCGTGCTGCCAAGGTCTCTGCTTGTGAGCCTAAGTCTCTGACTCTGGACTCCTTGTGCCCAGAGAACATCTTGATTCTCACAGAGGTCCTTATTCGAAGTGCCACGGTCAGGTGGTGGTAAGCATGCTTCTGGAAACTCAAGTACATGAACGACTCTAAATTAATGAATAGCAATACACAATCAAACTAAATTTTACCAAAAAAAAAAAAAAAAGCATGATGATAATGATGATACTGATGATGATCAGTGATGACATGGGGGGTGTTTTGGTTCAGTTTGAGGACTGATATTGCACTTCTACAAGCAAAAAAGGGCCCCCCCAAAATCAGCTATTGTGTGCGCCATATTTGTACAACTTTGCATTCTTCCCCCATCGTGTATTCTGAAACCTTTAGTGTGGGTCATTTCCTGTCTCCAGCCCTGCAGACACACGGTAAGTACTTGGCTGCTGAGCCACGGGTCAGCAGTTCAAACCTGGGTGCTCTGCAGTCTGCCTCCCTCAGATCCCCAACTCTGGAAGCCCTCTCAAAGCAGACCCCACTCAAATCAACTCAGCAGCGAGGGACGCGGGAAACCCCTGCAAAGGAAAAAAAGAGTGGATTCCTAGAAAACAAACATAAATGCAAAACCTCCCATGACGGACGATGTTTCCTTCAAGAGGCTTTTTGGTTTGGCTTTGCTTTTATTATTCTTTCCTCGAACGTGTCCGTTCACAACTACACACATCTACCATAAATAAACCTAAAACTCACTGCCATGGAGTTTGTGATGACTCACAGCGCCCCCAGAGGGCAGAGTGGAACTCCCCCTGTGAGCTCCCAAGACAGAAACACACGCTGGCGTAGAAACTCCCATCTCTCCCTATGGTACCCACAATGCTGCCGAGGCTCCTTAGCCTATCAATAATACAAGTACCACCAACTAGAAAACAATTCCTCGCTGTAATCGTGGCATTCATATTTCAGCATAGGATACTATTTGGGAGCCTAGCTCTTGGGCTGCAGGATTAGTTCTGCCTACTAGTATCGTTGGGCAAACTGTCTAACTTCACAGGGGCTTCAATTCCGTCCACTGCAAGATTATGCTAACAACAGGCTTGTGTGGGCATCAGCTGGGCTGTGACTGTGGTCAGCGGAGACCCACTGTCATCACGGTTTTGTTCCCAGTGTGTTGCACTCTGCTGTCGATCGAGTACATGTGGAGACATGAAAGGACCAGAGCAACCTATTTAGGAGTTCGGCTAGCGTGGTTCTCGGATTCCCTCCTGGTGAACAGATAGCACAAACAGGTCATGAAAATGTGGAATGGTCTAGTTTAAGATAGTCGTGATGGCTCTACCTTCTGGATGTATAATAATTAGCACATGAATACTACTCTTTCATTTTTTATAATCCATTTTATGTTTAAACTTACTCTATGAGGAATATTACCAAAGGAAAGGATTGTCAGAGAAAGTTAAGAATATTAAAGAAGATAAACCAAAATAAATTTGAGAATGGTAAAATAAAGAAAAACCTACCATTTTCAATTTTGCTTTTGGGATGTGGTCCACTAAATGCTAAAAATTTTCCTGGAACAATCCAGTTGAAGTCACCATTTTCAACTCGCTGGCAGAATTTTGTGAGAAAAGAAAAAAAATTGTTTTTAATTTTCATACCACTTAGGAAACATTTTAGGAAAATTACAAATAAAACCACTTTTCGCGCTTGTAGTACTAAACTAACTGGACATACATGAAGACAAATAAAATTCACTCAAAATAAAAATAAACTTGATTCTCAAAATACTATTTGTGAATGCAAATTCCTTCATTTGGGAGTGGAGGAATCTCGATTACACAGAAGTTTAGAGAACCTTATTCAATAAGGTGGAGGTGCTGCTGTCTTTTGGCCACTCTATAATGAAACGAAATGAAAACCAACATTTTGGGGTCGCTACAATAAAGGTGGGAGATATGAAGAGGTATAAGCACTTTCTAGGAACACAAAAAACAAACTTTTAGCCATGGAAAATCTGTACCTATCAAGGACCTTGATAAAAATGATCATGGTTCTTCTCTTCTTCCCCTCCCCCCACTTCTCTACACTGGCCCCCACTGCTGGTGCTATCTTGCGGGGCGTGGGGGAGCAGCTCACTAAACCTTCAGCTAGAACACAACCAGCGTCACCTGTCTTTCCAAACCTGCCTGGGTCACCAATAAACGCAGCGGCTCCTCACCACTGCCACCTAATTAGTAACGTTACAGAAAATTGGCTCAACCTGCCAATTAAATTTGGTTAAAAAAACGGTTGGCTATTTTAAGTTGTTATCTACCAGAAAGTCAAATAAAATACACCTGTGAGCCTCGCTGTGGGCCTCTGGGCTACAGATCCTGAGAGACTATCCTCAGGGAAGACACACAGACGGGGAGGGACTGAGAACAAAGCTGCCCTCCCGTCTCTATTGTCTTCCCTTTTGCATAGGCTCAGGATCTATGACTCAGGGGGACAGAGAGGATTTCACAGGAAACTTTCTATGTCACTATAAATGTCTAAACTGCATTAATCTAGTCAATAGAAACATTAACTATCTCCACGGTGTCCTAAGGAAATTCTTAGAGACACTATGAGTACAGTATCATGGGCACATATGCCAAATTCAACCCCCAAGGAGCAATCTGCTAATAATAATCTCGATTAAAATTCTGTGTCTAGAATTCTTTGTAGTAATTAAACACTTTATTTTTTAAATAGAGCACTCTCAAAGTAATGGTCCATGACTAATTGTTCTCACAAGTGATTAGTAAATGTTAAACACAGATAAACCCTTTAATTTGGAACCGCAAAAACAAAGGCATGTTCTACTGATCAAAAGGCTAAGAGCGGTTCTTAACAAACAATAATGAATTTTTTTTAAAGTCTCTGTGTTTGCTATTTCTGTATTCCTGACCAGCAAGTGGGTGTAGATAAATATAAGGCGCTATGTCTGTTTGGATTACAGATATCCACTTGGTTAAATAATAACCTTTTACAATCAATCATGTGGAGACAGGCAATGAACCCCTTAAGATCATTCACTCAAAGAACAAAAGAATATGCTCCCAGAGCTGCCTGCTGACAAAGACAACACTGAGGCACATGCAGCAGCCTGAATGAGGTGATGAAGTAAACAAAGAGACTTAGATCTTAGCTCTAAATCTGGAGAGAGAGAAAATTAATAAACAATATATGGCTTTTAACTGGTCTATAATAAGATAAGCTTACAAGGGTGGACCTCTAAAATTAATATCGTGCCTTCTTTCACGGTGAACTACACAAATGTCAATGTTTTTCAATAATGATAAAATCTTTGTGATCACATAAATTGGCTTTTCTATTTAGTCAGAGGCATTGACATGCTTCAAAGAAATCTAGGTTTGCCAGGTCTCTGTGGTCACTTCCAACCCACCACCTTCTGTAAAAACAACAACTAAGCGACGGGGAGGCAAGAATAAACTCTTTCGCTACCACACACAGTCAGTCTTTCCTTCATGCCTATTGCTCTGTAGGAGTGGCTGGTGGCAAGCAGCTACGCACCCACAGAGGCGAGGCAAAAGCTTCCTGGGGAGGGACCGGCAGTCTGCTCTCAGGGAGACAGACGGTGGTAGACCTGGGAGCCCTGTGGCCATTCCCCACTCTGCCTGGCAGTCACTCCGAGTCGGGAGTGATGCCCAATTGGGTTTTGGTGTTATGTAGGCAAACTTTACTAGAAGAAACTCCCAAACAGGTATCTGACTTTGGAAAACTGTTAACTTCAGGGTGGGAGTTTAGTTTGCTTTTTTCACTTTTCTGTAGGCTCCCTCAGACAAAGAAAGATTTCTTTGAATAGTTGTCTTAGTGTGTTTAAAATAAAATCTGATTTTAAAGCATGAATATCAGAACTTCAAAGAAATACGCTGCACCCGTGAGGCGTGCCTCTCTTGTAAAAGCCACACATATGCTTTCAGACCAAAGAATGAACCTAACCTAACCCTAACCCTGGGGGGCTGTGTAGCCAGGGGTAGGACTGAAGAGGCTGGTGGCTGAGGTTCAGTTGCAGGGCTGGTGGCTTCTCTATAGATGCGTTTCCTAAACCCACGTGCTGAGCAGATCTGGAGGGCACCTCTGCGTGCACTGTGAGCAGCTGCTGAACGTTTGTTTATTCTATGACGAGGACTAAAACTTGATGCTACATACGAAATAATTAAAGCCTCTCGGTGCACTTTGTCCAAAGACAAGTGGAAGTAACAAAATGACAGTGATAACAATAATCGCGGCTGTTACATAAACACCACTCTTCTGTTTCACACAGCAGCTCGCTTAATCTTCCGAACAACTCTGTGAAGCAGGTACAGTGAGCACCCCCATCTGAGCCAACTACAGAAAAGGCTGTGCCCTCTGATTAACTGCTACACTAGGACAGAGAGGAAGAACCGGGCACTAAGAAGGCCACCTGAAAAAAGTACAAAGAGAGAACGATAGTGTCTTTTTTTTTTTTCAATTTTCCATGTGTTTTTTATATTGTCCTTCTAAGACACTGTCATTCTAAAATGACAGAATAACATTTACACTACTGCTGTATTGCACAAAGTAGCTTTACTAGTTAGCATTTGATAAGCTTAAAGCAAATATTTGACTGCGTTCGTTTAAATTAAGTTGCCATGCCATTATTCTGTATTATTAGTTTGGATCTGTGTTGGAAAGCGGGGCTGCTGGAGGAGCAGAGGGGGGAGCCTCCCGTGGGTGACGGCTTGCCCTCTGCCAGCAGCGTGGGGGTGGGGAAGTTGGGGGGAGGCACTGGTCTAGAGCCAGTGGCCGCCTCTGCAGACAATGGCAGCGTGTGAAATCCAGTCCCCCGAGGGGGTCCAATCAGGTCAAAAGAAGATGTATGACTGTGGAAAACATGAAAGAATGGCGCATGCACTCCTGAGGAGGCTATGTATAGCCAGAAACTGGGAGGCCCTAGAACAGTGGTGCTCAACCTGTGGGTCACGACCCCTTTGGGGGGTCAAACGACCCATGGACAGGGGCTGACCAATTCGGAACAGTAGCAAAATAATAGTTAAGAAGCAGCAATGAAAATGATATGGTTGGGGGGGGGGGGGGTCACCACAACATGAAAGAGTCAAGGCATTAGGAAGGTTGAGAACCGCTGGGCTCCAAAGAGAGACAGAGAAAGAGTAGCCAGTGATATCAGAGAAATGAACAAGATGGAATGCTAAACAGTAGGCCAGAAAAGGGAGTTTCTGGAATCAGAGAGTGGCCTTTTGCCAGTGTGATCTTTTTGGGTGGCCTTCATGTAGAAGGTGGAGCATGTGCCACTGGAATTTCAAACGCCAGCAGGGTCTTCCATGGCGGACAGATTCCGGCAGGGCTTACAGACGAAGAGGAGCTGTCTCAAAGGCAACAAACGGTGAGAACAAGGAGGGAAACAGTGGTGCGACAGGGAACACCACGTAGGGGCAGCCAAAGCCCAGCCGCGTGGTCTGGATCACTCTTCTCACCAGCAAGAGCAGTTTGTCCAAGTCACCAAAGTCAAGCCAGAATCAGTTGACTCGCTGAGTGAAAAGCCACAGGGAGGGTGCTCTCTTAAGAAGCGTGGAGGTAAAAGAAGGAACAGAGACCGAACAATAATCAGAGAGAAAGAAAGAAGCCAAAGGAGACTTCGTGGGGCAATGCAGAGCTTGAAATGTGCCGTCTGCATGATCACTGAACCAGCCATGGGCCATCCAAGAACACGGTGGAAGCACCGGGCCCTCCAAGCAGCAGTGGCGGTGGCCTGGCAGGCACATGGCCTTCTTTAACTCGTGATCAGAGTGACAAGATCCACACCACCAGCTGGCTCCAGGGGAACCCTTCCTGTGGTGCCAAGAGTCAAGTCCCCTTCGGAGGCCCTCCTCCTCAGAAGTTCCTGGGGTGAGGACACACCCACATACCTATACTCCAGAGCTTAGGTTCTCAACCTCGGGGTCGCATGACCCTTTCACAGGGGTCGCCTAAGACCATGGAAAACACATCTATGTTTTACAATATATAAATGCATGTTGTTTTGTGATTAATAACTATGCTTTCATTAGGTGTAATTATGTTCAATTTGTAACAATGAAAATACATCCTGCATATTAGATATTTACATGACGATTCATAACAGGAGCAAAATGACAGTGATGAAGTAGCAATGAAGATAATTTGATAGTTGGGAGGGTCGCCACAGCATGAGGAGCTGTACGAAAGGGTCACGGCAGTAGGAAGGTTGAGAAACCACAGTGCAGAGCTTGGGAGGCCTTAGGCTTTAGCAGACATGCACAATTACACTGGAAATAACTCACATTTTTCCAGCTCTCATTTTCTGGGCAAGTCAAAAGTGCAGGCCAAGTAGTTTCCAGTTTACTATACAAATTCTCCTTCAAAACAAAGCCTTCAAGTAATACACTTTCGGTGTTCAACAGAACAGACTGCTGTTGCTGAAAGAGGGGAGGCCTGACAAACCTTGCTGGCTCGCCAGGGTTGGATGGTGGGAGCCATGTCGAGGGTCTGCAGCACACAGTCCCATTGACAAGTTACTTATTCACTACCGAGAGAGAGGACAGGTCGGCCTGGAGTAAGTCCCTGTCCACATCACAGGCAGACCGGGTAGAAACCACATTCAACCTCTGGCTTAAAATCACTACAGTAGCTAGTCATCTCTTGCAAACAACTGGCTTTGGAAAAAGCAACCAATGTTCCCTCTTGTAGTACAGATGGGATTGTGGAGAAAGAAACAGCACTTCCCATTCTTCCGGGTCAGCATGGTGGGCAGGAGAGGGGGGATCAGAAGCCGATCGGATCCCAGGGAGCAAAAGTTGGAAGAGAAGCTCTGTTGTCAGGGACGATGCAGCGGTGGCGGGGCACGAGGCTGGAGCAGAGCAAGCCGACCAGAGGAGGAGGAACAGTCCACAGCACCATGGGCCTCTGGCACCAGGCTACAGCTCTGCATGCCTTCCTTCTGTCAGTCTGGTGCTGATGAAGAGCTTAAAGCAGCCACGTGATAGAAGCAGCTTTAATTTTTACAAGACAACCTTGGGCAACTATGTGGTGAGGAGATCAAAGACGTCCAAGATTTAAAAGACTCCATCGCAATGCTTTCTCACAGAGGGTGCCCGTGGGGACTGCCTATGTGGCTGCAGGAACGTTCTAGATGAGCAACGCTGTTTCCCAGAAAGCCAGCCAGATTGCATCCTCGGGTAAAGACAGTGTGATAGGTCTTCTCAAGCGTAACATCTCCCACATTCAGCCTGTTGTGCATCAACCGGAAGTTGTCTGAGGTAAACTCACTTGGTGAACATGGGAGATTAGGGCATCGATTAAACCCGTTAACTTGTGCCTAATGAGCACAAGCACCTACTGATTCCATGGTAGCGGGTGACAACAGCTCAACGCTCAACTTCTTCGCAGATGAAGTGATGGACTAACAGGGAGCCATCTGGAAGGTGAAACAGGATCTAGTCTCCAGAGCAAGCAAGCAGAGCAAGTTTAATAAATGACTGTCCAATAGTAAGGGAAAAGTGACCGGTGTGAAGCCACCGAGATGATGATGCAGCTTCTGACAGTCATGAGCCTTTCTGGAAACCAGCACAACAGGATGGGTTGCCCAACCCTGAGGAGGAGGTGCAGTTGCCTAGGTAGAGGCGGGAGCAACCAGGGCCCCCCGGCCAGATACCAGCAGCCGTGAGGTATTCTCAAAGGGTGCTGAGCAAACATGATCATGTTCTGTGTGGCCATGACGAGACACACAAGCCGAAGCCCTGTGCTGTGATGGTCTCCTTGAGGAGGCAGGAGCCAGGGTCAGCGGTCAGGACACAGCCGAGCGCAGCCCAAACAATATTACCCAGTAACCAGTGTTTAGACAGTGGCCCCGGGGTTTGTCAGGGTGCAAAAGTACAGTCAAGTCAAGGGCTTTACAGTCTGGCAAAGAGCCTCCCACAGACAACTTCACAGAAAGGTATACTGATCCATTCTACTCTCATAAAGGCATTAACTTAGGAAAGGGAGGAAAAACCCAGAGTGGCAGATGAGAGGGAAAATTAGCTTGTGGAAACCATGTCAAAATCATTTCTTCATTTTGGGAATAGGTTCTATATGGGTGGAAGTTCCTTCTAATTTGAATAAAGGCAGAGAAGCCTCAGTGATAGGGTGATGAGCACATATGCCTTCCCCAAAAGTCGTTAGGGCAGATTCCTACCATGGCAGGGTCCAAACTCTGGATGAGGGAGCAAATTTAAGAGTCAAATATGAAGGAAAACAATTGTTGTCATTAGTTTTGAACTGTCTTTATGTTCCCTTTCCCCCCCCCTCCCACTCAGAGGCCATCACTGCTGGAATTGACTACTTCCATATTTGTCTGTTGCATTCATCTGTGTTTGCCAACATAAGACAATCACCAAAAACGGCAGAGGTTATGGCAAACAGAGAAAAACCTTTTAGAGACAGCTGAAATAGTGAACAAAAATGCCATCTCAAATCCTCTTTGCTGAACAATTGCACCATTTATGATTGGTGATGTTTGGGCAACACCCTCCTCGCCCCACGAGGGAATAAACGGATGAAGCCAGGCTCTAAGCAAGGACGGGGCTTCAAGGTCTTGCACACAGAAGTCCATCCTATGTGAGCCGGAACCACTAGGCTTCACTAGGGCAGAAGACCAGCTCATGTAAGGAACTTGACTTAACCTGACTACTCACACTCTTTCAGCTTCACATGACTTTCCTAGTACAGAAAGTCAAGTCTTTCATTTTTCAGGTAAATCAGTCCATGGCCAGGTTTCAAAGGAGTGGATGCTAAGTTCTCAAATTTGAAAGAATACCTTAGGGGCTAGGCTGTTGGAAAAGTATAAGTGTCTTCACACTGATGCCTGCTGGACACTTCCTTTACAGGACCATCACACCATAGCTGCCAGCATGACATCTGTTTATCAGCCCAAAGGACCTAGGGAGACCACATTTTCAAAGATACTTCGGAAAATGCCAAACCCTGCCATACTTATCAATAATTTTTGTAAAGGGACCTTTGTAAGACCAAATAAAGCAAAAGCTGGGATATCATATCTCACCTCAAGCCTCTTATTATTTTCTCATTAAAAATTTTTTAATGGGTCTCAAGATTCTGTGACAAGTTTTGGATAAAGTTGTTTTCCATTTAAAAAGTACTGGTTTTAAAAACTAATAACTTCAAACTGCCACACGAAAAAGAAACATAATCCACACACACTCTTTTCCTTCTGAAAGTTTTATGATGCATTATTCTTATCAACCAGTCTTTTACTGTGAAACGTAAATGGCCAAGTGAGACAAACAAGGCTGAGACCTTTGTTCCACCCCTGATCAAGACTGGAGCCTTTTAAATATGGCCAAGTCTTGAGAACAGCTCTTGCAGCTAGATCACCAGCTGCAGCGAGGCAGCCCTGGCTCTGCTTGTCCTGGGCTGTCTGTCCCCCTGGTGGCCTTTGGAAGTGCACACACCTGTCCTTCCTGTAGAATTTGCACTCCAGTCACAGGTGGCTATGAAACCCTCGAAATGTGGCTTGTCCAAACTAAGGCATTTTGAAGGCTTAGCACCAAAGTGAAGTATGACACCTCACAAATAATTTCCTATGTTGATTATTGGTTGCAATAATTTTGTACACTAGACCAGATAATAAATTTTTGAAATTAATCCCATGTGTTTCATCCATTTAAAAGCTGTGCCAACATCAAACCAAAACAAACTCACTGTCATTGAGTTTAATTCCAACTCACAGTGTGCACAGGACTGCCCCCCCTCCCCGCCCCCCAAAGGGTCTGCGAGTGTAAACCTTTAAGGAAGCAGGCTGTGTGTCTTTGCCTGTATTGCAAGTTTTGGGCGAGAAACCAAAAACTTGGCCGACCGAACCCCCAGGGCTCCCATGTGCTTATGGGAAGGTGTAAATATATACATCTTTTAAATAAGGAGCCCTGCTGGTGGACTGGAGTATGCGCTGGGCTGCGAACCTAATGTTAGCAGACAGAGCCCAACAGCTGTTCCACGAGTGAAAGCATGAGGCTTTGTGGCCTAGTCAAGACTGACTGTGGTGGAAGCCCAATGACGGCAGCTTTACTCTGTCCTTCAGGACTGCTGTGAGCTGAAACCCAAGCGATGGCAGTGAATTTGAGTTTGACGAAATACATGTATTTAGTATCTGCATAAACTGCCCCATGTGTATGTTGCTGCTGTTAGGTGCTGTTAAGTAATTTTGACTCACAACAACCCAACAACAGAAAGAAACACTGCCCTGTCCTGCCCCCATCCTCCCAATTGCTGTGTCTGAGCACCTTGTTGCAGGCCAGCTGTCTTGCTGAGGGAGCTAGCTCTGCAGGGAGGGAGCATGGGCAAGGGGTGGGGGTGATGGGGGGTAGAGACAGTGAAGAAACGGGAGTGAAGCTGAAAAGGTGGGCTGGCGCTCGCCCACAAGGGGCACCCCCAGACCCAGAGCTGGGAGCTACAGTTAGCTTGCAGTCGAGAACAAGATGTGAAGGAGCATGTGGAAGGCAGCAGACGGGAGAGGGACCCCCGAGGTTTTTACCAAGTGAAAAGTGAGGTTTGAGGCAGTGGGGAGCAAGTGATAGCAGAATATAAAGGAAAGAAGAGACAAAACTGCAAGGGAACTCAAAGACTCACTAGTGGCCACTGTGCCATGGAGGTCTACCAGAAGCCCAAACCCAAACTCTGTTGTGGAGCTGCTCCTGGGTCACGGTGACAGCCAAGGGTAGAACCTGTGCATCTTTAGAGGCACAGAAAGCCACCTTTTCTCTTTCCTACGGAGCAAGACAGGTGCCCTGTCCTAGAGTCACAGCGACCCTATGAGACCACGCGGAACTGCTGCTCAGGGGTCCTGAGAACAAGTCTTCCTGGGAACAGACCGCTGCATCAGGCCTCCCACGATGCTTACACATTTGGCCCCCTCGGGGCTTCTTCTCCTGAAAGGGGTCAAAGAGGCTTCTAGTCTTGAGCCTAAGTGAAGAGCAGGCTGAGCCATGCCAGTTAATTGGGATGAAGAAAACCGAAGGCCAAGTCTGGGTAAACTACCACAGTCTCATTTCAGGTGTTAAATTTAACGTGGAAGTAGAATATCCAAGTAGGTACATCCTAAACTAGAACCCAAAAGTGAGAGCTGCTCTTTGCCTTGTATTACATTTTCCAGCATCTCTGGGGAAGCCCAGCACGTGGCACTCTTTCATAAAGCACCCCGTCTTCACATGCTGCAGGAAGGGTTAAGTCCTCCGAGACCCTCCTCAGCTGACTCAGAGTGTTCTTCCAGGACGCCTCGAAACATAAGGCAGCTAGGACAGCTCTCCCCAAACCCTGCAGCACAAGCAGGCCAGGCATTATCCAAAAGCCTTAACAGTGGAGACCAGGGGGAAATTCCAGCCAACTCTCAGACTAAAGAAATGCATTCAGTCAATTTACATGGTCAATAATATAAAGCACAAATCTGCTTTGTCTTAACCCAAAGTCTTTTATTTTAAAAGACTTAATAAAATCTCACTACCAAACTATAATTTCAAGGTACAACCTGGCTGCCAATCACATATCGATATAGCCTCTCCCTGAATTAAAATGTTGGTGATTTTCTAATTCGAAGGCAAATAACGAAACTAACAAGGCAAACTACTCACAAATGACGGCGAGCTCCAGAAGGCTTTTACTGACGAGATACTCAATTTGCAATACTTATATGGCAGGAGGGGGAAGATAGTTACATCAACATGAAATTTTATCTTTAAAGAAAAGAAAGAAAATGTACAAACCTCATAATGTTCATATTCATCCACATCAAATGTCTCAAAGTCAAAAAATCCATGTTGTAAGCCCTAAAAGCAGAATTTGAGTTAGTTTTGCTAGATTTGGAAACACCTATGACCAAGTCTACGCAGGAATTCCTGCTCACAAAATGATCCTCGCTGACTTAAAAGACAAAGAGTAAACGTTTTGTTGACTTTTAATGCCTTTCTAATAATCATCTTACAATACTAAAGTTTTTGCTTTGAGACTGCCTTACAAGTAAAACTGGACCCTTGGGGCATTATGCGCCCCACCCCCCCAGCATTGCCTTTAGTTCTGGTTTAGGATCATTTTATATGCAAAAAATAAGTATGTTTGAATGACACATACCAGAATTTTATAATTAAAAATTTTGTGACTTTGAAAGTTAATTTATATCTAATCGTGACAGAGGATAGAAGAAAAATGAATTATCTTGGGAAGTCTAACTTTTATCAGCCATGAGACATTGAGAAAAAGGCATTTTTAATTAGTAGGTCCTTACTGTTTCCTATTGGAACCTGGTGGCACACCGGCTAAAGTGTTCTGCTACTGACCAGGAGGTCCTCAGTTCAAACCCACCAGCCACACAGCAGGAGAGGGAGGTGGGAGTCTGCTTCCATAAGGATTCACAGGCTTGGAATCCCTTTGGGGAAGTGCTGCTCTTTCCTGCAGGTTGCCAGGAATCAAAATTGTCTCCATGGTGGTGGGTTTGAGGGTTTCCTGAGATTCTACCGTGAGAGAATCTGTTTCTTGATGATGAGCCCTGACAAAGTAAACATGTGCTCGGCTGCCGTTACCACTAAAGAAGGAAGAATTGCCATCACATTCCAAGTCCTTTTAGTAACTTGATGATCTCGAGTTTAAAAAAATATTCCAGCTTGCTTAGATTTAAAATACCGAGGACTAAAAAATACAAAGCGAGGACTTTTAAATACTTTATCTAGGGTGGAGATCAAACTCACTGCCACCGAGTCCCGCCGACTCAGGGTGACCCTCCCAGGCAGGGCACAACCACCCTTGTGGGTTTCTGAGATTGTAACTGGTTCGAGTGTTGACCTGGAAGTGAGCAGCCCAAACATAACCACACCGCCGGCCGGAAAGGCAAGCTCCGGGAGATCCATCTTTGAAAATACATTAGAGGGCAGTCGTTTTCAGTGAAAATACGGAAACTTGACCGCCTGCATAGGAAACATGCTAACTATTAAAAACACTCTTAACCCTGAACCCAGGGGGGGCCCCCCCGCAATCTCTGGAGGCAGGCTCAGGACCAGCATTCTCGGTGCTTTCCTCGGTGGTTACAAGGTGCTGAATTCTGACAACCTATTCTTGGGCACATCAGAATAAGGTGTTTGGATTCTTTCTCCTTCAAACAAAGCAACCTGGTTCTCCATATACAATAAAGACAAATCACGAAAAGGAAACTACTTTCTATTCACTTTTCTTCCCTTCCCGTTTTTTAACGTGTGATTTTGCTTTCCCAGAACATGAACTGTGCTCCTGACACGGCTGACACAATCAAAATCAGGAAGACGGGCTCTGCATACAGGCAAAAAACGAGGCCAGATTCCAAGTGGTTATTCTTCAATATAACACTAAACCAGAGCCTGACACATTGTCATTGAAGGGAATACAATGTACAGACAACCTGTGTACTTAAAAAACAGCTGAAGGCTACGATACCAGGTTGCCTACATCTTCACCGATAAAATAAATACCAATAATTTGGCAAAACAGCAAGTTTACAGAAACCATTTAGAATGAAGTAACACCTTTCCTTTACAACAGGAAGGATGTCATAAATTTCCGTATGAAATTACCAGTTACCATAGAAACAGGCTGGGGAAAAAAATTTTTTTATAAAGAAACAGACTGGGAAGGCTGGGATATTCCACAGGATGAATTCTTTGTGAATTTCATATTGTGTTATAAAAGGCACAGCCTATGTCAAGGTTGGGGGAAGGTAAAATAATAATAGAGTGACAATCCATGAATAATATATACATCTTTGCCCTGGGGCCTATTTTTAAATGCTCTGACTCCTTTATTAGGAAATACCTATCTAAAGGTTTTTTAACTGCTGTTACTTCGATATGTGCTGGTTACACTGTTTGCTGAGTTTGGATTAGAGTATCTTCCTAATTAAAGCAAAAGGGGGAGCATTTGAAACAACTTCTTGATTTTACAGAGTTTAAACTCATTTTAAAATGAAATATGAAAATCGGAACCCCATTGGCATATAAAAGGGGGTAGCACAGAGTTATCATATCCAGTCTTTCCACTCAATATTTAGCAAAATCAGTTTTGGATTTCACAGAGGAGAGAATCAAGCTAGGATCACTACTGATACTATATTTTAATCCAGCAATCTTTGCAAGTGGGTTAGATTGTAATGCATTCCTGATTCACAGTGAATCGTGTTTGAGATGGCATTATATATTTTGACTTCTCATTATAATTCACAGTCTAGTTAATTAATATCTCTAAAACATACTTCAAAAGTTCTCAGGGGACCTTTAGGATAGGCTTTTTTATATATAAATAACTATAACCTGGTTCTCAAAGTACAGTGAGCATCAAAACCCCTGGAAGGGTTATTCAGAGTTTCTGTATGTCTGGGGCAGGGCTAGACAATTGACATTTCCAACAAATCTCCACACTTTGAGAACCCCTGGTTCATGGTATACCATTACAGGACCTTAGAGAAAACCCTGGGTTTAATGATGAAATTTCAGTTAGAATTAGTTCTAAGAACTCCCTGTGAACCAGTAACAAAATGATTTAACCTCTCTGGACTTGTTTCCCCTTCTGTAAAAGGGTGATGTTAATCTCTGACCTTGCCGACTATTTCATGAGTCAGTAATAACATCCAATTAGAAAACTAATGTAGACACGCTCTCCTCCACACTAACAGAGTAGAGCTGGGCCTCCTCCCACCCCTATACCCAGCCTGAAAATGATGCCACGGGCAGCACAGCAGCTGCCACAGCAAACCCCACCACAAGCCCACAGCCACTGAGCAGAGTGGTCAATCCTCCCCAGAGGACAAGGAACTGAAGCAGGGGAGGATTTCCAGGGCAGTCCCACAGTTACCCTGAGTCTGACCTGTAGTCTGTCCTTCAGCACCTGCCATCTTCAAGAAGGGAAGCACTTGTTTGCCTAAGGGTTCCCCTAAGGATGTTTACGATTATTCAGCATGTTTGACTCTCAGATACCTGAGTCCACTTCAGCTGGGAGAATTGTTATTACCTTTCTGATTCCCTGCAAACAGTCGAGGATGGTGAGATTGTAAGTGCAATATCCAAAGGAAGCGTCCCTGGAAACATAAATCAACATTAAAAACAGGCGTTTGGAATATTGAAATAGTAAAGCATCAAAGTCAGTCGGAGGCAAGCTTATTTGGCGAGATAAGCTGCACACGCACAGCCTCCGGCTTCACTCCAAACACTCCACCGGACCAAACCCCTGCCATCAAGTCAGTGTGGGCGACTGAGGAGACAGCTCGAACTGCCATTGTGCGTTTCAGGAATGCAGCTCGTTTACGGCATGGAAAGCTGATGCTTTGAGACTACGGACCTTGAGGTAGAGGCAGCTCGAACCCGTAAGCCACTACTCCAGCAGGGCTCCTCAATCCAATAAACAGAACGAGGTAGAACCGAGATTGAAGAGTCTGGTGTGGGCAGCCTTGCTGCAAAGCCTCATTCTGCCTTGTCTTAGCTACCATCTGAGTGTATTTACTTCCCGGTGTCCTCGGCTGTAAAACTCAATTGACAGAAGTAACTTACTAACCGTGCATAGGTCCACTGCTAGACCACAAAGAATCGTGTGTCAAGTCCTTGGAATAGTGTGCAGCGGGGCTGCCATTATGTACAGTGGGTTTTGTTGTTGCATTAAGTAAAGCATGAATTGTCATAGGAAGTACTCTTATGGAACCTGGTGAAAGTAAGTAGGAAAATGCATGCAGGTCAAGGGCACCTGACAGTGTGGTTTTCTATATTAAATATCCCCTTCCCCAGGGAAAAAAGAAAATGCAGTCATGCTTCTAAGCCCCTCTTCTCAGTATCAATGGAGACTGTGAGGGATCAAATTCATCATGAAGTGCTCCATCAAGAGTGAGAGTCTACCACACAGAAAATTGAGTGCTTCATACTTTATTTAAGTTTTTAGAGCAACTTAGCAGACCTGTTTCAGGCAACATAAGACTAAAGTATCAAGTTCAGGTCAGGTAAGCAAGAACTGGCACAGGAGTTTAACACTAGCAGCGTTCCAAGGTGTCCAAGGCAAGAAACTTGACCTCGGCCTCC
>PVJH01025383.1:0-31685 GCA_004026705.1 Nesogale talazaci
TGAATACAACTGATGTTGTTAGAGATTGTGATGGGAGTTGTAGGGGCCCCCCAATAAAATGATTAATTTTTTTAAAGGGGGAGGAGGGAAAGGGGAGGGTTTTTTTTTTAAGGAGCTTGTATCAAGGGCTCAAGTGGAAAATATTGGGAAATGTATGTGGAAATATGTGTGCAAATGTGCTTGATACAAATGATGTACTGAATGTTGTGGTAGCTGTAAGAGCCCCCAATAAAATTTAAATAAAAAAAATTTAAACCAGAAACCTATAAACCAGCACCACCAGAAAATATAATTCAATCACTATATTCATACAAGTCAAAACTGAAAAAAAAATCAGAAGACAATGAAAGAAATTCAGTTATTAACATAGAAGACTCAAGGATGTAGCAATTACTGTCCCTCCCTCTGTACTTTGCCCTGCCATTGGATTATTTGAGAGACCGGTGTTTAAAGGGGAAAAGCAGCAAATCACAGGTTTGTCTTAGCTTAGCTTGGTTCCCTAAGGAACAGTCTGAGGAGATGTGCATTAGCCAAAAAGGAAATTGAACTCAGGATAGGGCTATCTGATGTCCATCTCACTGTGCACAGTGGCTGTGCCTACTGACAGACCCACAAGCAGTTTCTGAGAGTCCATCTCTCTATACGCTCGATCTTCGGGATTTGTCATTTCATGGCTGTTTCCTTGCTTGTTTGCTTGCTGAAATAAGGGGTCACAGTCAATCTAAGGCAAGATGTTACTGTTGTTTTGGTTTGTATCTTCCACATGGCTAATAATGTGAACATTTTTCATACATTTTTTAGGCCTGTGGATGTAATTTTTGGTGACTTGTCAATTTCCTTTGCCCGGTTTTTAATTGGACTGTTCAAGTATTTCTTATCGATGTTTCACAGTTTTCTACACCTTATAGAAATTAGTCCATTATCTGTTGTGTCATTAATAGGAGACATTTTCTGAGCCCAGGGTTTTCTCTTTCCTCTTTGGCTGAAGTCTTTTGAGGACTATGTCTTGTTTTCAGTAGGTCTCACTTCTTAATTTTTTGTTCTTTTCTTCTGTTTGAAGGTATGTCTGAAATGGATCCTTAAGTTTATCCCTATTTTCTAATTGTTCATCTCACATATTTTGGTCGCATTAACAAAAGACAACGGTCCCAAGCGTGGGGAGTGGGAAATCCTGTTTGGTAATGCGTTAACTCTAAAGAAGACTGTAAACACAATTCATTCACGTAGAGACTAAAACAATCGGCTCAAACACAGTAATGGCTCTGAGGCTAAGGAAGACCAGTCAGCATTTTGCCTTTTTGTACATAGATTTGCTGGGAGTAGGGTCTGACTTGATAGGACCACCAAATGACAGAAATAAAAATTTATTTAAACTTAGAAGAAATCTCAGTTGAGGATGTAATATTTCAACAACAAAGCATAAAGCAATAGATCCATTTTGGGCTCTCGTGTGGCCATTAGTTCAGTTGCTAAAATTAAATCTCCGAGGGGGCAGACTCAGGGAAAAATAGAAAGCAGCTTACTTCCTACATGCCAGAATAACAAGTCCTGAAAGAGAAGTCTTGTACGAGAAAGAACATGACTTTGCTTTAACCCACTCGATCAGTGCGCTAGACCAATGGGGACGAGACGGAATGAGACAGCATTTCTTTGCGTGGGGCACAGGGTCATTTTGAGTCAGAACAAAATTGACAGCAGCAGCTACGACAACTAGTAACTGTTGACTCCTTATTTGGAGGAGGTGGAAAATTCGATTGGAGAATTTGTGTGCTACTGTCAAAATACAATTTGATCTTCATTGGAAAAACTAGAAATCATTTCCGTGAATAGATTTTGTTTCATAAAAATCAAAAAATTGACTGCACTCTGCATTTTCATAAGTTGAATAATCGGAAAACATTTATATAAATGATCATATATTTATTGAAATAACACAACTTCTGGATGTTTTTATTACTAACAGCTCTAGCCTCACACCCTCTCTCCATGAGATATCTTTATCAATGTGCTATACTAATTGTTACATACTTCATGGAGAGTCATGTGCTTGGTAAGACATATGGAACACACTTTCTATTTGCATAAAATGCAATATGAACTTTTTATGTAGAGAAAACCAAATTGGGGTGGTGCAAGCTTAATATAGAAACATTTCTCTAAGCATTTATCATCATTTAAATCATACTAAAACTTCAATGAAATAGAGCAAAAGGCATAAGAAAAATAAGTTGTCTAAAAGCGTAGCAGATTTCAGAAATTAGTACCCATAAGAAATGGGCATGTTTGACACTTAGATATAATAAAGGTTTAAATCCTCCTCTTATGAGTCTTGATTATCAGGTTGTGTTTCAAATTCCCCTCTCTCTCCATCATAACTTTCAGGAACTTATTGAGTATGGTAAGCAATACAAATTAGAAACTAAGTATAACTCTATCTATAACTTATCACACTATGTTGGCTCGTGTGTTGCTGTGATGCTGAATGCTGTGTCGCTGGTATTTCAAATGCCAGCAGAATCATTGTGAACAGGTTTTGACAGAACTTTCAGCTTAAAAACAGCCTCTGAAGAAGGGACAGGCTATCCATTTTTGAGGATCTATTCGTTGAAAACACTAAGGAAAGCAGGGAAACATTTTTGGCTTCAGAAAGCCTCATGGATACATTGTCAGAGATAGTGCAGGAATATCAGGCCCTCCTGTCAGAGATCCTCAAACTATGAGTGAGGAAGAACTTCCTTCTCAAGGTAGGCTCGATGGATGGAAAAAAGACAGCCACACTCCCTCAAAGAACTGATTGGCCTGGAACTATTTCTAAAGGTAGAATATGAGGAAGAACTGATGGCACTGATCAAAAAAGAAAAAAAGTGCAAGCTGTACTAAAGACATTGGCCCAAAACAAGGATCCAGGAATTGATGGAATACCAATTAAAATGCTTCAGTGAGGGTTAGGGATAGGGAATAAAAAGTAAAGTAAAATAAAATAAAATGTTTCATCAAGCTGAAGAAACACTGTAAGCACTCACTTGTCTACACCAGGAAATTTGAAGACCCCTGCTTGCTCAACTGACTCAAAGAGATCCTATTTGTATCTATTCCAAAGAAAGGTGACCCAACAGAATGCTCATATAACAGAACATTAATATGATAAATTATGAAAATTATGATAAACATTTTTGCTTGTTTGTTTGCAGAAGTTGACCCATCAATGATTCCAGAAATATATTCACAGGGAGCTGCCAGAGGTTCAGGCCCGATTCAAAAGAGAATATAGAACAAAGACTATCCTCTTAATGCTAGATGAATCTTGGCTGAAAGCAGAGATGAACAGAAAGGTGTTTCTGTCTTATGGATTATGCAAATGTCTTCAATTTTGTGTATCATAACAAACTATGGATTGCCTTGAAGTGAATGGGAATTCCAAACCACTTCATTGTAAATGTGTACATGGATCAAGAGGCTTTGGCTTTTAACAGAACAAGGGGATGTGGTATAAAATAGAATCAAGGAAGATTTGAGTGAGGGCTGTGTCTTCTCAACACTGTCTATCTGTATGCTGAGCAAATCATCAGAGGAGCTGGCTTATATGAAGAAGAATATGGCATAAGGATAGGAGGAAGGCTTTTTAACAACCTGCAATATGCAGATGCAACAAATTTGTTAATTGAAAATGAGGAGGACTTCAAGCACTTGCTGGTGAAGGTCAAGGATTACAGCTTTCAGTATGGATTACAATTCAGTCAAAAGAAAACAAATCCTCACAGCTGGACTAACAGGTAGGAAGGATCATGATATATGGAAAAAGTTTTGAGTTATCAAGGATTTCATCTTACTTGGATCCACAATCAATGCTCATAAGAACAGACACCAGTAAATCAAGCAACACATCACATTGGGTAAATCCACTGCACAAGACCTCTTTCCAAGTGTTGAAAAGCAAGGAAGTTACTGTGATGTTAAAGGCACCCCTGGCTCAAGTCATGGCATCTTCAATGGCCACATGTGCTTTTCACCTATGAATAAGGAAAATCAAAGAAGAATTTATGCATTTGAGCTATGGTTGGCAAAGAATATTGAAGATACTGTGAAGTGTCAAGAAAAGAAAGCCAAAATTCTCCTACTGGACCAATAGCTACATCATGACCAATAGAAAAAAAGATGGAAGTTGTCAAGGATTTATTTACTCTTGCTTGGGTTTACTGCTCATTGAAGCAGCTATGAAGAGATCTACCAATGAGTAAATCTGCTGCAGAAAGCATCTTTCAAGTTTGAAAAACAAAGATGCTACTTTGAAGACACAGGTGTGCCTGCCCCAAGCTATGGTATTGTCAATTGTCTCAAATGCATGTGAAAGTCAGATCTTGGGTAAGAAATACTGAAGAAGTGATGCATTTGAATTGTGGTAATGGTGAAGAAAACTAAAAATGCCATGGGCTGCCTCCCCCTACCCCAAACCCAATAAAACAGTCTCAGAAAAAGTATAGCCAGAAGGCTCCTCAGAGGCAAGAAG
Source organism: Nesogale talazaci (assembly GCA_004026705.1). Classification (NCBI taxonomy): domain Eukaryota; kingdom Metazoa; phylum Chordata; class Mammalia; order Afrosoricida; family Tenrecidae; genus Nesogale; species Nesogale talazaci. Next base: position 4,508 of record PVJH01025383.1, read on the forward strand.
ATTTTGCCTCATGCACTCTTGACATGTTGTCAGAAAAGCTGGAGAGGGACATCATGCTGGGTGAAATAGAGCAGCAGAGAAAGAAAGGAAGACTCTCAACACGATTGACAGAGTGGCTGTATCGATAGGTTCAAACATAGGAGCGATTGTGAGAATGGTGTCTTACGAGGATGTGGTACACCCTGTTGCATATTGTGTAGTTAGAAGAGTTAGAACTGACTCATTGGAACCTAGCAACAGCAACAAAAACAACACACGATGGCAAAATGACCATCCTTATAGGTTTGCATGGAATAACGCATGCTCTCATGGAGCTTCCAGTATTGCATGACAATCATTGGAGACAATAACATATATTGGTTCGGAAAGAAGAAGTTAGGGGAAACCAGACCTGTTCTCGACATTGACCTCTTTTTACATCTAGGTGTGACACACCTCATTTGGATTAAGAATGTCTCTCTTATGATCTCTGTCTCTTTTTATATTAAAAGGAGATGATTACAATGATTATATTTATGAAAATGATGCCTATAGAACATACATCTGCTGAGTACTTGCCAGGGCCCATGTATCGTGCTGAGCACTTGATTTATATTTGGTTAATGCATTCTATTTTATTCTACTGATGACTATCCTCATTTTAGAGGAGATTTATGGAAGTTAATCAGTAGTCTAAGACTGCAGAGCTAATAAATAATAAAGTCAAAATTAAACCAAGCTGTACTGATTCTTCAGGACATGCTCTGAACAAATAAGAAAGCATGATGCGCGGAAGAGGGATAAAAATTCAAACTAATAATCCAGGTGAAGGCAGGCAGATAAGAAAACAGAAGTTGTTTCTTAAGATGTAGATGAAGTAATTATCTGCAAGCCAATATGCTCAAATGCAGTTCAGTACAAAAGTCACTTTTGCAAGTTCGGTCAAGTCGTTCCAGCTGCTGAGATCTAATCGGTGAAAGCATTAAGAGAAGAGTGTCTGCTCTCACTGAGCACCATTCTGTTCCAGAGAGCTGCCTCTACACGAAGAGATGAGCCTCACCAAGGTTGGGGTTTGTTTTTGCTTTAGCAAGTACTCGATCTTTATTTCTGTACTCATACACCTAAGACTTTGGACCCCCCCAGGGACTGGGCACCAGCTGCTGTGCCCTTCTATTGGCTTATGTCTCAAAACATGGGCGGGACACGGGAGATGGGGGGGCTGGCGAATCTTGCTGAAGACATTTTTCATTCCTGGAACAGTCTTCATAGAGAAGGCCAAGAACTGGAAAAAAGTCATGACTGGCTAAGGGGAAATGTGCAAGGAGATGAGTGCTGGATTCTCCTCCAGTTCCTTTTTACTTTTCAGATCCGTCTAATGGTCAGAAAGCCTCTGTCTCCTCAGACTCTGCTAATTCTCTTAAGTATCCCTCCCTCCCCCCAAGATATTGCAATGCTGAAACCACAGGCAAGAGGGAACCGCCGACCACAAGTGCCCAACTAGGTGGCATTGTTTTTCCACATGACCTAGACAATCTCTTCCTCACTTATAGGGCCAAGCAGAGGAGGCTCCTTCTGTCCCTTCAATCAGCATCTGAAAGGGCAAGTGGGAGTCTCAGAGCACCAGATAAACAACATAGATGAAAATGTCATCATAGAAGCTCTGAAAAGGACACCATTATTTCAAAACCAGCCCACAAAAGACAACTGGCCCTGCATACTAAGCCTACATAGAATGATTGATATAATAACAAGGCACATAGGATGTAGAGTCTGCTAACATAATACCCTTAGTGTTTATGGTACAATTGAAAATCATCATAACAAGAACTAGGAAAATCACAACTTAGAATAGACTAGTGATTGACAGCAAGACAAAACAAATCAGATATTGAAATTTTAGCCAAGAATTTTAAAGAAGTCATCAAAAATGTTTCAGAAAATTATTTAAAACTGATGTTAAAAATGGCAAAAAAAATCATCTCAAATGAATTAGAAGAAAATATTTTAGCAAAGAAGTAAAAGATTTTTAAATATCACTTTGAAATTGTACTAAAAAGTTGGGATGGGAAACAAAAGCACGAATACATAAATTAGCTACTGGCTAGAAAAGTTCAATAACAGAGTGGCTATAACGGCAGACAGAATCTATGAACTTGAGGATGGTGCAATAAAATCAACAATATCTTTCCAACAGATACTAAATAGAAAGAAAAAACAAACGTCAGGGATCTGTAGAACACTAGGAAAAGATATAGCATTCATATGAGAATTGCATAAGGACAGGAGAAAGAAGTTGACAATATAATGGCCGGAATCAAAATTGATGAAAATCATAAACCTATAAATTCTACAAGCTCTCTAAGCCCCCAAAAAAGATAAGGTCAAAAATACGCTAAAAGCGATCATTACACATCTGAAAACTAAATGCAAAGGAAAACCTTAAGAACATACAGACAGTATCAAGGCATTACCTAGAAAGGCACAGCAAGTTAGATGGCAAATGATTTCTCACCTGAAATCCTGGAATCTAGAGGAAAGGGGCATAATCTTTTACAATGTTGAAAGAAAAAAAAATCAGCTGTGAATTTTCCCTCAGAGAAATGAAGGTGCTATAGACAAAGGCACACTAAAGGTCTTCGGTTGGTGCTGTCTAGTCAGTTCTGATGCAAACTAACCGCATGTGACAGAGTCAAACAGCCCAATGGGTTTTTGTATGTTGACAGCTTCATGAAACCAGATCACAGAGTCAGTCTTCCCCAGAGTTAGTGAGTTGGCTGAAATCACCATCCTTCTGACAGCACCTGAGCCCTTAACCATGTCACAGCCAGGATTCTTTGTATGAAGCATGTGCCAAAGAAAAGACTGCAAACAGAAAACTACGTAGAAGGTAAGGATTATAGAGGGTCAGAAAGGAAGGACAAAGAATAGAGAAACAAGAAATATGTGCAAACACAATAGATTGTTCTCTACCTGAGAAGATGCCTGAATACCATGTGAAAATTGACACAAACATTATAATTCCATCTGTCACTCTTCAAGAGTATCCTGATGAGTAAGAGACTCTCTCTCTCTCTCTCTCTCTCTCTCCTTTCTTTCTCTCTCTCTCTCTCTCTCTCTCTCTCTCTCTCTCTCTCTCACACACACACACACACACACACACAAAAGCAATATGAAGACAGATGAAGTGGGATAGAGCACAAGTCAAAAAACAGTAAGGCCTGCCTGTGATATGGCACCTTAAAAAATATTATGCTATATAATATAGAGTATGATTATGGTTATCATGGAATCAAATGAGATACCTCTTATTCGGAGCAAAAACAGAAAAAATTCTAATCACATGACAATGAAATAATGTTCTTTTAAACAAAGAGTGATTACCAACAGAGATGTATACAATAGAGTCAAATAGACAATACCACAAAATATTCACAAAATTGAGAATACTGTAATTTTGGATTTGCAGGCTGAAAACAAGGAGTTGCTAGAAATTACAGAGTTGGTAAATCATACACTTGATGAAATAACTGATACCGATACTCCCTAATTCAATGTTCTTTCCATACACAGAGGCCTAGTGTGGAGTAATAAAAAGGGGGAGATCTTTGAAGCAATAAAAATATATCTAAAATTAAATAGTATGCATTTTAGCAGTGTTGAGAAGTTTTAGCACTAAATGCTCTTTCTAGAGAAGAAGAAAGGCATCAATCAATAAACTGAACTCAAAAAAACTGGATAAAAAGCAAAATAACCCCAAACAGTGCAAGCAGAAGGGAGAAAATAATAGACATCCAAGCAAGTGGTCAATACGAGCTTTAAAAGGAAGAACATGAAGAAAAATTAATGGAGCAAGGAGATGGTTTTTGAAAGATATTGATAAAATTTAATAAATACTCTTTAAAAAGCAGATACAAATCACTAGTATTAAGAACGAAACAGAATATATCATTCCAGATATTGGTCTTTAAGAAATAACAAGAGGAAAAAAAAAAGAAATAACAAGAGGCTATTTTTGACAATTTATAAAAAAATGAACCAATACCTTGAAAATCACAAAATAATAAAACTCAAGAATATAAAATGGATTATAGAAGGGCATATAACTAACAACAAATAAATAGAATGTGTAATTAAAAATCTCTTTGAGCCTGAGCCCCGGTGGCGTAGTGGTTGAATGCGGGACTGCGGCCCATGGGCTTGGCGGTTCAAATTCAGCAGCAGCTCTCCAGGAGCAAGGCTGGGTAGCTCCCACAACCACCAGACAGCAGTGATGTGCCCCCCCCCCAAAAAAAATCTCTTTGAAAAACAGAACATAAAAACCCTGCAGGTCCAGATGGCTTAAGCACATCATTCTACCAAGTATTTGAGAAGAATGAATACCAATCTTACAGATTTTCTTCCCACCTCTGGGAAGCAGAAAGCTCACTCACAACCCCATCAGGAAGGTAATACTGTTATAGCATTTTTGGCTAAAATATTCCAATTATGATATAGTATATAAAATCAAACTATGCACAGTGATACATGAAAACAAACCAAACACTATTTTTGCAATATTTTGTTTCTTAAAGTTTTAAACACAAGTGTATATATGTGTATGTATTCTATATATTTTAATATGTGTGTCTATTTGATTTTAAAGCTTTATGTTCACAAATACATGTATATATTTACATTCACAAATATACATACTCACATAAATCTTTAAAAATTTTTACAATCAGGTACCCTCTCTTCTTTCTAAGTCTATATTATTTTTTGAAAAGAGGTTCTGGGTCTTTGAATATAAAGCTATTCCACCCCTCACTAATGAGTCCATCATCTTAGTGATACATCATAATTTATGTCTCCTCTCTAAACCCTTATTCTAGCTAGTATATAACCATCATATAAGTTACAGGTGTATTTAGATCGAATACATAAATATATGTGTATATATGTATCTATCTCTATACACTACACACATATATAATTTCTTCCAAATATTAGATAGATGACATCTGACCCTAAGGATTTAACTTCTTCCAGTTTGTCACTTAAGTCTACAACAGTCTATGGACAAAATATTCAGCAATGCATTAAGTACTGAAGGAAAATGTAAAGAATATAGTCAGTGTGTGAAAAGTAATGTATTAACATTTCAGGAGGTCACATCTGATCAACAACAGCCAATGATATTGGAAGAAGAAGTTCACGTCGCGTTGATGGTATTAGCTACAACATAATAACCAGGCACTGACCGAAAACTAACCAAGAAGCAGATGCAGCACCGGAAACACTCACTCACTTCAAGAAATCTGGAAGCCAGTTATCTGACCAAGTGACAAGACGAGATCCATATTTCTCTCTACTCCAAAGAAAGTATGGAAATTGTTGAACAGTATTAATATCAAGTGAAATTTTGTTGAAGATAATTTAAAAATGAGCACAGCAGTAGATCAACAGGGAAGTGCCATAAATTCAAGCTGGATTCAGAAGAGGACCTGGGGGAGGGCTATCGCTGCTCCTATCAGATGAATTGTGGTTGAAGGCAGAGGCTATCAGGGAGCTACCTATTTGGGTTTATTGAGAGGGAAAAGGAATTTGACTGTTTGGACAGAACAAATCATGTATAAATAACACTGCCACACTTTACTGTGCTCACGTGGACCCTGTGCACAGAACCAAAGATAGTGTTTTGAACAGAAGGTGCCACCTTGGGAGTTTTACTCAGTCTGCATCTGTAAGTCGGACACTACTCTGAGGAAATGATTTCCCTCAGTCATAATGTGAGTGTCTTCCCACTCCAGAGGCTCATCTTTCCACACTATATCAAAGTGCTCCTGCTGTTCATAAGGTTTTCAGTAACAAATGTTTCAGAGGGATTGCCTCTTCTGACTCTGGCTTCGTCTGGTAGCTCAGCTGAGAACTATCCATCATAGTGACTCTGCTGGTATTTTAAATACTGGTGACATGGATTCGAATACTGCAGTAACATACACGCCACCTCAGCCTAAAAACGTGACAGGGTACATCAAGTATAAATTTTTGTGGGAATCACTGCCCCCTGGTGGGAGTTGAAGGCCCAGCCTTGCTCCTGGAGAGCTGCTGCTGGATTTGAACCACCAACCCTAGGGGCCGCAGTCCCACACACAACCACTATGCCATGGGGGCTCAGCCCCCATGAAGTATAATTTACAACAAATGAAAAGCATTCTTCCATTTTGTCCTTGATTCATCTGTTGACATATTTAGTTACATCTACAACCTGGCAATACTAACATGAGCATCTTCTGCAGGAATCTACTAAAAAAATTTTGCAATTATTCAGAATTGAATAAGTATCATTAACGGAACTTTGTATGTGTTGCAAAAATATTTTGCTAGTATCCCACAGATTGAAAGGCTTCCTTGGTTGATCTGAGGACAATGAAATTCATAGCTTACTGATAAAATTAATTTTTAAAAATGAAAAAGCACATTCACAGCTTGTTTTATTTTCTTGTTTCTGTTTCTATCCTTTTAATCTCAGAAGCTCACTCTAAAACACAGATTTCAATTACATTTTTTATAAACCAACAATCCACATAATGAAGCAGATCTAATGTTTCATGATTAGACACCACAGTTCTTATTCAGTCACATTAGATTTGTATAATATTTAAAGGAAAGGGGCTTATTTTTCTTAGTTTAAATAAGTACATCAACAAACATTTGGGCAGTCTATTGAGTATGTTTTCTAAATGCTTACACATCTGCTTTGCTTTTAGTTTTCTTGCTTTTTAATGTTAACTTCTTTAACAAACACTAATCTTCACACTATGTGGGGTATGTTAAATTGATCTACAGTTTTTAATACTTTTCCTACACAGACTTCTATCCCCCATGGGTGCAAATGAGGTGATTTTTCATTACAGTCACACAGTCCGTAAATCACACACAACAGAGCAACAGCACAGAAACTCTTTCGTGCTTTAACACCCACAGTGAGCCTGCACCTCTGGGGCGGCTTGGCACTACACAGTCATTCACGCACCCCATGGAGAACTTGTTTATGTTTATATAAAATTGGTTTTGAAAAACATTTCAACAAGCGATAATAAATATATCACACCTCCACCACAATATTCTGCAAAGACAGGAGTTTCTATACACCTTTCAAAGAAATACTCTATTAACTCCATATAAGGCATTCATGTACTGTTGCAAAATGATGGATCGAACCTCCTCATGAGTACAGAACCATCTTGGTGTGTCAAACTCTGGCCCAGCCAAGTCATACAGAAAGATTTTCATGAAACCTTGCAAAGTCTAGCATGCCTGTGTCTTTTAACATTTATGTTAAAAATCTAGGTTCTCCAACCTCTAGCTGTACTCCTAGACCAGAAGCAGTAATAGCTGACTCAGAAGACCACAGAAAGTAATAAAAAGTGTTTCTGTGTTTTAGATCAACTCTAATAAATATTTCTAAAACCTAAATAGAATTTGTGCTACAGCCCAGGTTAGCAAAATCCATAATTAAAAATTGAGAATCCTGGCTTTTGGATAAACAAGATTAAGCCGATCAGAGTATAGCATAACTTTGCTAAAGGAGTAACAGGAAAATTGCTTGAGCTAAGGAATGCATCCTGACTACAGAAATATGAGAGCCATAACACTCATTTTATGCTGACAGTTTATATAGAGAACCGCTGTTCATCTGACCTTGCTGTAATGATGAAAGTGTAACAAGTTTAACTGAAGAACTTAACTTCAAGCATTATTAAGTTGATTTAAATAGACACCTGTGTTAGTCAAGCTAGACAAGTGTGTATCTCTCATATAAAATGTGTGGTACTGATATTAAATCAATGTTCAATAGTTCACCTTAGTTGTTGTTACCTCAGGTGCTTTGATTGTGAGCAACAGAGGAATTACATTTGAAACATCCACTACCTCTTTGTTTTTTTAAAATGGCTCATCACACATAACAATATTTCTATGAGTAAATACTATGCATGGGAACGACTAACAGAGAGAACTAAATCTAAAAAGTCTGCCCTCGTGGAGCTTCTATTCCAACTTTGGACATGAACATTGTTTACTGCTTTGTTGTACTGCTTTCTTTACATCCCGGAAAGAACAAGTTGGGGGGGGGGGGGGGGGAGAGGGGACACAAGCTATCTCTAAAATTTATGAGATGTTTCTGTGAATACCTAGGTATTCTATGTTTGTCTGAGGAGACTAGAGAACCAAATCCAGAAAGACACACTTGTGTATAAAAAAGAGGTTTATATAGAAGAGCAATTGAATATTGAGGAAATATCCCAGTTCAGTTCAGATCAAGCCCATAAGTCCCATATTAGCCCATATGTCTGATACTAATCTATAAAGTCCTCTTCAGACTCACAAAAAACATGCAGTGATGCTGAATGCAGGGTAGAAAGTCTTTGGATGCAGTAGCATGGTAAGCATCTCAGTGCTGGCAAGGGTCTCCGCATGGCTTCTCCAGTTCCCAGGGCTACATCAGTGTAGGTTCATGTAGCTTATCCTCAGGGATGTCCCGCAGGAAGTGAGCAGGGCCATATAGTGTCTCTGCCTCCAAGAAGGAATACAGGACTTCTTAGAATTCTCAGGAGAAGGCCAAGCCCACACAGAGGACTCATTGGCTATGACCCAATTGGCAGACTAGACTCCACCCCTTCAGTCTTCGTCTTCTCAAGTCCTCAAATGACACCAGATTATGTAACTACTACACCTTCCCGCACATGCGGGGAAAAAAATAGCAGATGAAAATTGAAACTTTGTTCTGGACTCCTGAGCAACTGCAGAGAGAAGCTGCATATGTCTCCTAGGACCAAAATGTTGAGGGGACCCTTAGGATGTTCAGCCGTTCGGTCAGTTGTAATGTCCAGAAGCCAAAACGGAGATGCCAGAGCTGAAACTGGACTCATGAAGAAGGTTCTCTTTAAGGACTCATTCAAGTAGTCCTATTTTAGAAGTATGTAAAAGTTCCTCAGTGTACGATTGCAATTCTCTCAAGGGTTAAATGAAGGTCAAGCAATAGGGGAAAGGAAAGGACTAGGTATTCAAAGAAGCAGCCATACGAGGTCAAAATAAAAAACAAATGCAAGCATAGAAATGACTGGATTCAGAACATGGAGCATCCACATGCTCATGAAATCAGTATGTAGAATTCACCGGTTGTTCCTTGGGAGAAAGGGAAGGCTGGCTGCTCCATAAAGAGTTCCAGCCTTAGAAGCCATGAAGGGCTACTTAGAATCAGAAATGACTGGATCTGACAGCAGCAGCTGAGAGTGGTTAGGGAGCTCCGGTGACACAGCAGTAGTAAGCCCCAGAGCACTAATCATGACACTGGTCCTTCAAACCCATCAGCCACTTCTAAATGATTGCTACAGATCAGAACCCATCTAACGCTGGGCACTTGCTGCTTTGCTTTGGGATATGAGGCTAGGTAAAGAGATACTGTTAGAAACACGAGAGAAACTTTGAGAAGACTTCTGTGCCTTTCCACGCACATCACCTGATGATGGAACTTTGTAATCTTTAAGGAACTCAGCTCATGTTCTTCTTAAGTGTCCTTTGAGTTTTAGGAAGAAAATGAAGTCTGACGGGGCAAGAGCAGGACTGTAGACATGGTAACATAAGGCTTTCCGCCTTCCCCTGCCTCCCACTAAATTTTCATGGGACATCCTGGGTAACCTTGAAGAATGAGCAGATTGCCATGAAGGAAATCTTTCTTGGTACAACGTTGCTGCTCTTTTTCCCACCACTGAGGCTTTCAGGTTTTTAAAAACTTTTCATGATGCCTCCATGATCATTCTGCATCCTTTGAGCAAATCTAAGGTTGTACCTTAAGAAAGCCAAAAGACAGTAAGACCATTGTCCTAGCTTTCTGAACCCACCTTTCAGCCTTGCATTTGAAGGTCCAAGGAGATTTCCTCAGAAACCACTGCCTACTCGGGACCCTGTTTTGAAGGCATGCTAATGAGACTAAGACAAGGTATATTCCTGCGAGACTTGTGAGCAGTTCTGCACTGATTGCAGTGACATGTCTAAACATATGTTGTTCAGAACAAGCCAGAGCACATTTACACTGGAACCCAAGTAACAATACATTTTGACTTACACTCATTATCCTTATAAATAGACATGGTCATAAAGGCAAACAAGCAATAAGACACTATAAAGAAAAATCTGACTGCTTTTCTTAAGAAAAGGAATTGTGTGTGTGTATGTGTATGCTTGAAGGATAGGAATAATACTGTATGTAAAGATATCAATGTAGAAGAGTTTGTGTGATATGCTGAAGGTAGTTCCTGGCAGAAATGAGCCTTCAATAAATACAAGTGAAACTCCTAATGGATTTCTAGCTCTATTTCAGATTTACAGAAACAGAACTCCCTGTTGTTAGGCTAAGAAAACATTTTTTATTGTTTTCTAAAGATGATCAGGTTATTCTGAACTCAGCTGAACTCTGGAACTATTTTCAGAAATATCAGTTTTCCCAGTGCACCCTACAAATGAAAGTGAAGAGGGTATCTGTCAGAAATATACTTTTTAAAAGTAAAAAATAGAATGGGGATTTCAATGGTGTCTCAGAAGCAGGACATGAGCAAATTCAATAGCTTATAAAATATTACTTAAAGGTGATTCACAAATATTTTCACCAAATATTATAGAAAATACTTGCTTCAACACCTCTATAAATGATGAGAAATGTGAAAGGCCCCTTTACATTTTCCATGTCACCTGATAAGGGGAATCATATTTATTTTGCTACAACTTAGAGACTTAAGTTCTATGGACAAATATTTAATGTTTACCAAGGATCTGTCTGACAAATAAGAAAGTCTAGTTTGTATCAGATATACTCTCCTAATTATTCCCTTGGACTTACACATCCTGTTGAAATGTTCCTAGTATCACATATAGTGACACAGTTCGCCTTCCTAGCATTGCAAGGAGCACAAAATTGAGAAAAATGTAATTGGAGATTTGCAAGTTGCAGACAAGGAGTTGCTAGAAATCACAGAGTTGGTTAATCATACACTTGATGAAATAATTGGTATGTATACTCCCTAATTCAATGTTATTTCCATACACAGATACCTAGTGTAGAATAATAAAAAGGGGGAGAGCTTTGAAGCAAGAAAAATCAGAACATAAGACCTAGTTCTACAACGTGCTGTTTGGGTAACTGTTGGGATATTGCATGGAGTCTCCAGTCCTTAAAGACTGCATCTACACAATTGGGAAAATGATCATTCTAACTGAATATGATAAGCTTAAAGTATCAAGCATATAAAAACCAACCCAAATGCCCTCATATATACACACTCAATAGTTATTCACTGTTACTTTTGTTATCATTAGATATTATAATAATGATAAGGTAGACTCAAGTGGTGGAAGAGAAATATAGATAAAAATCTTAATAATGGAATTATCATAATAATGATCATAACATATAAAGTTATAGGAATAATCATGACACCTGGGTTAAAATGCATCTTTTATTCAAGGAGCTACTGTCTATAACAGAGAAAAACTGGAAACAACCTAGATGTTTACAGGTAACTACTTAAATAAATCATGTTCAGAAACTCACTGCCATTAAGGCAACTCAGACCCAGAGAGACACAATATGTCTCCACAACTGTAAATCTTTTTGAGAGCAGACGTTCTCACCTTTTGGATAATTCTAAACCACCCACCTTTCAGCTAGCAGTCCAAGACCTAATCCACAGAGTCACCAGGGCTGTGGGCACATTTATGAATAACACAAATCATATAAAATGCTACAGTAAATATAATGATTTAAAGGTTAACTTTGCACTGGTAGAGTATCTCAGATATATAACAACAGCATTCACCTCTCCAAATAGTCCCATAAACATGAATATTGTGTAAAAGCTCCATGACAAGATAATAAAATTCAAGTGAAGAAGCATTTCTTGGAGGCTGACTCTGAAAGTAAACAAACCCACATGATTTATTGGGCTATAGCAAGGGAAGTGTCCCAGAATGAATGAAGGATAATTGAAAGGCCCACAGAAAAGGGCATCATAACAGATTTAAATCAGAGAAGAAAGTCCAGTATGATTATGGCTACCCAAAGTCCTGTCAGTTAGAAATCATATGAATGAGGTATGACTACTGAAACCTTAGCTTCACCAACATGATTCTACAGTCCTTTCTCTACTTTCCCTTCTCTACCCATGAAGGCCACTTTTTCAAAGAGCATGACAAGAACATGGTCCCCAAGATTCCTCTGGAAGAGGGTTATTCAGGAGAACGACATGATCTACTTCAGATAAATATATAAACATTGATCATGCTAATTGAGTAGAATTTGAAGATTGTCAGCTACCACTGTCCAGTATGCCAGAGCTTCAAAGCAGATTATTTCCCCTATAGTCATCACACACTTTAGAAGTGGTCTGGACATTAAGACCTTGGTAGTGGTAGGGTGGGGTGGGGGATATATTGCAATTGTTTTAGAAGAAAAGCTTGTTCCATTCACTGCTTTTCTAACTTAATCATTCCCTATTTTATGTTTTGATATCATCAGTGAATTAAAGGCAGAGTCCAGAATGTCCAGGCTTTAATATACATTTCAATTTGTAAGAATGATTTTAAAGCTTTGTTTAAAATACTGATATTATCAGTGGGGTGGTGGTCATGTGCTTATGTCAATTTCATGATTGAGATGTAGGGGTGGAGTCTAGCCTGTTAATGTGGAGATAGCCATTGAGTAGCCATTGAGGCCTCTGTGTGGGCATGGCTTTCTCCTGAGGCTTCTGGGAAATCTCGTGTTATTTCCCTCGTGGAGATGAGAAGCTATTTCCCCAGTTGTTGGGAGTCAGTCTCTGAGACAACGAACTATGGACAAGACAAGATGGTAGCACCCGAGGAGCTGAAAGAGCTGGAGGAGAAGCCACACGGCCTTACCCTGATGGAACCAGACCTCTGGAGAAGACACATGGAGATCCCTACCAGCACTGAGTTGCTTCTATCACCACTGGATGCTGTTGATGAACCCCGAGCCCTGGAAGTGAGAAGCCATGGGGAGACCTCTGCCAGCACTGGGATTCTGCACCCACTGACCTGTGACTTCATGAGTTGGAAGGGGACTTTGTAGATTGGTATCGGGCATATGGGCTAATATTGGACTTATCACTTTGAATTGGACTGGGTTGGGATGCTTTCTCAATGTTCCATTCCTCTTGATATAAACCTTACCCTTACATCCATATGTGTGTCTATGAATGTCTCTAGTTTACCCAGAGTAACACAAGTGGTTTTATCCATCTAAGACATTACGAATTACATTAATTATAATTTAGTATTGATTTTATATCCTTTAAGACTACATTATAAGTGTCTTCCATTCTAGCCAAATTGTTTAAAAGTCTTTAAATATGTTGAAAATAATTTGCATTTTTTCTCATCTCTGCCATTCACAAATGATGCATAAATAAATTATTTGAGTTATGTGGATAAGATAGTCCTTCTAAAAATGGAAATCTTCAAAGAAAACTACCTATTAGTGATTTTGTCCCTCTTGGGGGGGGGGGGTTATTTTAAGAACAATAAAATTATGGTGAGAAGAGATCCACATTTGTACATATTCCAAAGAAAGATCACCCAACAGAATGTTCAAATTATAGGTCAATATAATTAATATCACATGATGACAAGTAAAATATTATGAACAGCATACAACAATTGTTATAGCAGTTATTCATAGGGAACTACCAGACATTCAGGAGGGATTCAGAAGACTTAGAACAAGGAATATCATTGCTGATATCAGATCGATCTACAGTAAAAGCAGTGACTACTTCAAAAGCATTTCTTTGTGTTTTATTGCCAATACAAAGGCATCCAACTACTACTCATAGCAAATTGAATAGCCTTACAAAGAATGGGAATTCCAGAACATATCATTGCATGAGGAATCTGTACGTGGATCAAGAGGCAGTTGTGAGAAATGAACTTGGGACTACTGCGTGGTTTAAAATCAGGAAAGATGTGCAACAGGGTTATAAGCTCTCACCATACTTATTCAATCAGCATGCTGAGCAAATCCTCAGAGAGGCTGGATTGTATGAAGAATAGCGTGATATCAGGATTGAAGGAAAGCTTACTAATAACCTGTGATATGCAAATGACACAACCTAGCTCGCTGAAAGTGAGGAGGATTTAAAGCACTTGCTGATGAAGATCAAAGATCACAGCCTTCAGTATGGATTGCAACTCAATGTAAAGAAGACAAAAACCCTCACAAATGAACCAAAAGGTAGTATTTGATAGAGAAAAAAATTGAAGTTGTCAAGGATTTTGTCTTGCTTTGATCCACAACCAGTGCTCATGGAAGCAACATTCAAGAGATGAAACTGTTAACTCCATCTTTGCAAAATGGCAATATAATAAATGAACCTACATGATAGAATTGTTATTCAGATTATATTAGCAAATATTTATATCCTTCTCCAGTGATCAATCCCTCAGGACGAAGGACCAAAGTAGGCAAGTTGAAGTCTTGAACAATAGTCTGTGCCTCATAGGGGTTTCATTGTGAATTTTAAGCTCTCCGGGGTTTTCATTAGTGTGTCTTAGGCTGAAAGATCCACTGAAACTCACCCATCACCAGAAACCCTGCTGGTATTGATGTCACTAGTGGCACAGCTGCCATCGTTTCTCAGCCTGAAAGAACTGAAGAAAAAACTCAAGCCACAAATTATAATATTGTAGGAGTTCTGGTGGGACAGTGGATCACATGTTGGGCTGCTAACTGCGGGGTCAGCAACATGAAACCACCACCCTCTCCATGGGCAAAAGATGAGTCTTGTACTCCCCGGTCAAGTGTCACAGTCTCAGAAACTCACAGGCGGCAGTTTTGCTCTGTTCTGTAAGCTTTCTACAAGTCAGAGTTTACTTGAAGGAAGTGATTTTGTTTGTTTTTGAGATGGGAAAAGTACTGAAGAATGCAGGAAGCCTCAAAAGAAGAAAGAAAAAAATTCATGAACTTTCAGCCATTCAAGAGAAAGCATATGATCAGGAACCAGTGGTACTGAAGAAAGACATTCCAACTGCACTGACAGCATTAGCAAAACACAAGAATCTAGGGATTGAGAGAATATCAGTGGTGATAGGGTTTTTTTAATGCCAACATGGTACCTGTAAGAAGATATGGGTGGAGTAGAGCCTATAAGTTAGGTTACAGCTTGGTGACACATTGGAGGCACAATGAGATTAATGGTTCTCTAGAGGCTGGCTCCCGTCTCTCTCTCCTTTCATCTTCATAGAACCTGCTAGAACCGCCGCTGATATATCCACAATTGTTCATCCACCTTCTGGTGATGGTCCTGCATCCTGTATCACTGCAAGTGGCTTCGTAAGTTTGACGAGGGACTGATAGACTAGGATCAGAAGTATAATCTTCATCTGGACTGGGCTGTCATATATATAATTACTTGATATATAATTTGCTTAATATATGCATATATATGGTCTTCCACATACATCATTGGCTTGAGATATAATTACTTCTTTTTATAAATCTCTCACACACATATGAGGGCCACTGGATTTTTTTTTTCTCTAGGCAAGCCAGCCTAACACACCAATTAAAATGTTTCAACAAACACAGTCAGCAATAGAAACATTTCCTACACTATGCCAAGAAATCTGGAAGACAAATACCTTGCAAACTCATGGAAAACATTCATATTTATACACATGACAAACAAAGGTAGAGGAACCAGATTTCTGAAATTACTGAACAACATCATTAATTTTGATGCACGTAAAATTCTGCTAAAAATAATTCAAAATTGTCACAGCAGTGCATTACCAGGGAAACTCAAGCTGGATTCAGAAGAGGGTGTGGAATGAGGGATATCAAGAAGAAACAAATTTATCTTTGAGGAAATACAGTCAGGATGCTCCTTAAAGGAGAGGAAGGTGAGAGTCCACCTCTTGTGGTCTGGATGGTATCAGGACATCATGTTTGGTGAAGCACGGGGTCAGTAAAAAGAGAAAGCTCCTCAATAAGACATACAAGGAGAAAACAACAACAACAACAACAAATCTACATGTATTTAATCTTTTTCAAAGCTACATGTATTTAACTTTTTGACAAAAATAACCGTATCCCCTTCAAAGTACTCTTCTTTACATTTGATACCTTTGTCAAATAAGAGCTTCCATCCTTGGAAACATTTTTCAAACACATCGATTTGTGTGGCTGATAGCGCCCCGCTTGTTTTTTTTTTCTTCATCTCTTCTACATCATCAAATCTCTGCCCTTTCATGCCCGTCTTCATTTGTGGAAACAAAATAAGGTCTCATGGAGAAAGGATATGTGAGAAGGATGTGTGGGGCAAGAGAAGCCTGTTTTTTGTGCCCCAAACTGTTGCTCAGAGATGGTTGTGTGAGCCCCTGCATTGTGGTGTAACAAAACCAGTCCTCCACACTGATATGCAATGTTTTCAGAACCTCTAAATAGAAAGTTTGATTAACAGTCTGACTGGGTCAAATAACCTCCAAATGTACCACCCCCCCCCCCCCACAAAAAAGAAATGAGAATCATCTTGATCTTTGATATCACTTGACAAGTTCTTGTTGAAATTCTCTGAACAGAGTTCCAAAACAGTCCCGATAACTTCCCCGTCTCTTCAATTGTCCATCGCTGGTCTTTGAGCACAAGTGAATGAATTTTGTCTACATTTTCATCTGTTCGGGAAGTTGATGGATTCCAGAACAAGATCTGTCATCAATCAACATTTCACCTTTTTTGAAAAAAGAAAACCACTTGGACACTTGAGTTTTTCCCATAGCGCTCTCTTTGTAAGCTGTGTTCAACACCACGAGTCTCTGTGCAGTTTTTCTGAGCAGGAATCGACCTTCTACAGCCATACACTAGTCTCTGAAAGTGGCCATCACAAAAAAATTATTTGAATGAAACTGCTTTTATGAAAAAAATTCACTGGGACCCAAGAGAAACTTCCCAGGCAATGCCACTGCGTGCACTAACTCAGATCTAGTTGCTGGGTACACGGGAAAAATGTACGCAATGAAAGCTCTGCTCAGCAGATCTTTTTTCTATTTGCCTGTTTTTTGAGGGGAGGTAGAACCTCATATTGATCAGGTGGCTGCAACCATGGACTAAAACATAAGAACAATTGGGAAGAAGGTGAAGGACGTGGTAGAGTCTCATTCTGTTGCACACAGGTTCGTTAAGACTAGCAATTAGATAGATGGCACCTAACAACAAAAACATGAGAATTATTAGAATCACATTAGAGTAATCTCACCTTTGACATGACTATATTATTTTCTAGATTTGAAATATATCTGCTTGAAAAATCATTTGAAATGTATCACGGAATTTAGAAACTTTATAATAGGACATGGTAAGCTGGTTAAGAAATTTCTTTAAGCATCTCTATAGATTCATATGTCTAAGCAACCACATATAAATTCTTCTCTGCGCCACCAAAGATTGTGTTGCCATTGGAATAAAATTAAGTGTTACTGATTGTATTCATTTTAGGAGTCAATATCCAACCGTGTTACTCTAGTGGTGAATGATAACGTTTGGTAAAATAGCAACATGAAGTACAGATGAATGACAGGTCCCTCACATTTCTGACATGACTCATAAAATAATCAATTGATCATTCTACATCCAGTGGGATGTTATGTGTTCTTTTCAATGGAATTGCTTTCAGAGAAATACACCTGAGGTAACTTCTTCAGGCAGGTGAGCACTGATAATGGCATTGTTGTAGAAGACTCAGTTGGCAGAAGTGATAGATAATGAACCTGAATGCACTATTATTGAGAAAGTGAAATAAGAATTTTGAATAAAAAGCATAATCCTCTCTTTCTCTCTCTCTTACACATACATACATGCGCATTTTACTTTCTAATTGTCAAATGATTCTATTACTTCTTGCATACAGCATTTGGCAACAATAAGTTAAAGAGATTTTATGGTTATAGAACTGTGGTTTCTTTTTAAATCAGCTATTGATGCCTTTATTTCCATATTCCATACATTTTATTTCCAAGAGGAGAGGAACATGATAGGACTCAGAACAACTCAGCACTTTTCCTTCATTAAAGGAGAAAAGATGAGAAAACTTAGGAAAGGCTTTATTTTGAGAAATATGCCTTTCTGCCCATAGTTCTTTGTAAAACCTCAGAAATACATAGAAATTCAAAGAAAGCTTTAGTCTAAAATGACACTAATAGGAAACTGCTATTTTATATTCAGAATGTTTTTTATTTGATCAAGTGATTCTTTTACTTCAAATATCCCCATGCCTCCCCACTGCTTAAGGATAAACAATAAATGTCACACTACGTTAGATTTCTACTATAGTTATAATAGATTCCTTCCAGTGTTTTAAATGTTATAATATCTTTTCTGAGTCTTTTAAATACATAATCTGCTCTGCTTAGACCACTCCACACAGTGCCATACTGTGTCCTTAAGCACCTAAATTCCCTCATTGCAATTGCTGTACTCAAAACTGTCCTTCATTATTACTACCTATCACTTGACTGGACTTTTACTTATCTTTCCAATCACAAAAGAATATTTTTATCTTATTTTCCCTTCCTAGCATAAACTTAATGTAGCACAGGGCTTCAAAAAGTTCATGGACATTTTAATTCTCTCTTTTTCATTTTTCCACATTTTTTTATGTATCCTCCTTGTATGTTATAAATTCTCAAAGCATATTGTATGTACTTTTTCAAGCCACTCAACATAGCACATTTGAATGAGGTCATGAATATCTATCTTCTGTAAATTATAAACTCCATGAGCACAAGCACCATGTTATTTTCACTCATTTTTTGTGAACTTTGTAACTAAGGATATAGCCCGATACATAACAGGTGCTCAAAAAATTTTGGTTGAATGAACAAAATGGAATAAACCTTTCTGTTCTACATAAATATTTGAAGTCTTTTTGTCAAAATTGTAGCTTCTTGGTTCAGACTTTGGCATGTTTAATAGTATCTATCAAAGAGGAGCCCTGGGCATGTAGTGGTTACCTGTTGAGCTGTGAAACACCTGACTGGCAGTTTGGAACCATTAGCAGCTCTGAGGGAGAAAGAATGGACTTTCTATTCCTGTAACAGCTACAGTCTCAGAAAGCCACAGGGTGTAAACTATGAATAACCATTGACTCGATGCCAGTTATTTTGATTTTTAATCAAAGAGTAAAGGTCTCTGGGTATTGAAAGTGCTTTATGCTCAACTACTAAGTTAATGGCTGATGTTTGATCCTGCCCAGTGATACCAAGAAAGAAAGAAAAATTGCTGGTGTATGTGTATTATAGCCAGGAAAACCGTAAGGAACAGTTCTGTAGGTAACACAGGACTGTTGGTATGAGTCAGTATCAACTTAAAGATAGTGTGTTTGGTAAGATTTGGTATTAAGGAGTGTTTTTAATGTATATTAATAAATTCATGTGGTTAATACATATACATTTGTATTATTCTCCTCTCAGCCTTTTCACAGGAGAAAGTTTTAGAATATCTCTTAAAAACATGCATTATAGTACCTCTCTTAGTCTAAAACACTCACCAAGGTGTTTTACAAACTATATATACAGACTTTATCTTAAAAAACTTACTTTAGTTACTTCTTGCCCTATTCACAAAGCAAATTTAATTACTATCTCATCTTTCCTAAATCTGCTTTTCAACATTCTCCACATTTCCACACTCCAATCTATGGACAACACTGAATGACTCCCTGTACCCTGGTTTCCAGTTGCATGTGGCCAATGATCACTATGAGCAAGAGCTTTGAGTGTGGGAGGAGAGAATGGGTGGAGTACCTCTTCTGGTTCCCCACGTGCTGATATGTAATTTGTCAGCGGCAGTATCTTCTATTACAGAGCCCCCTGGTGGCACTTTAAGGTCAGCAGTCTGTAAACACTAGCCGCTCCCTGGAGAAAGATGGGGCTTTCTCTACTCCCATAAAGACTTCCATTCTTGGAAGCCCACAGGGGCAGTTCTACCCTGTCCTCTAGGGTCACGATGTGTCATCAATTCACTGGTAGTGAGTCTGGTAGGTTTGGTGTCTTCCACTGGATCCTCTGTGGAATAACTAACTTGAACCCTGCATTCTCATTCTAGCTCTGGGGTGCGAACAGCAGCATGGTCACCACTGTTTCTTGATCTTATGGTCCACTGAGCTTGTAGCAGAGAATCAATCAGTGCAGTGCATCAAAAAACAAAATTAACGTCATTAATCCCCATAGGAAAACTATTGCAGCGATTTTCAACAAGAAATTTAGGAATCTCCAGAGCAAGACTTTTCAACCTTAACTGTGAAGTACATCCCTGAATTATCCATCAGAATGCAGACTCTGATTCAATAGATCCTGCTGGGGCTCCAGAGTCTTCAGGTTTCCCTACCTACTCAACTATCAACCCAGGCCTTCTCAGAGCACACTTTCTAAGTGACAAAGCCCATGGGTGTCTGTGGCACTGACGCCTGTTGGGGAAGCATGGGAAAGGTTAAGAAGGTAGGACTCAAAGGTCCCTTGTATCCTTCTGTTTGTCAGTTTTACACATAATTTACAGTAAGGTTTCATTCAAAAAAGGAAGAAGAAAGCAGTTCACTCTCTTGAAATATTTGCAAATCACTAAGAAACTAGCCCACTGCTTTTTCCGTAAGTGAGGCTAATAAGTACCCAGAGTCACTAACGAGCTAGTGACAGAAACACAACTATAATCTAGGTCTTCTGACACCAGTCTATTCTTAGGACTTCTCTACCAGGGATCGTTTTTTATTTTTATTTTTATTTATCTATTTTTTCCCTTTGTCCTTTTTCTTTTTATGAATGTTGCCTTATTTTTAATTTGTGAGAAAAAAAGATTTTAATTTTATTTTATATAGGCTACTGAGCCAGCATTATAAGGCCCACTAAAGGTAGTTAGAATCTCCAAAGAATGGATGTTACCTGTGGCATCATTTAGTAATTATTGAGAAAAAAATAATTTTTAATGCCTCAAATTTAGCTGACTTCATTCATTTCTGTACTATGGGGTCTTTGAACATAATTTCAGTCTCTCTATGAATTTAAATCTCTGTTTTGTTTCAGACATGCTGATTATAACCACAATAGCTGACATTCTACCAAACTGATTTCAGAAAAACACTGTCAGATAAAGTTTATCGTGGGTTTCTATTTTGTTTTAATGGTATACGAGTGTGTATATTTCCATGGAAAATGTGTGGAGATCCCAGGAAATCTTTATTGCCACTGCTGTAGTTATCAGTCTTTACTTAGGCTCTGTCCATTTGGCTTTCCTCAGTGGGTATAAAAATTCACACTTTTCTGTAACCTGAAAACCAAACAGGGTTGCTATTATGCTTTTTGTCTTGTAGCAATCTGAAACTCTCTACTATGTTTTCAAAATAACTACATTATATTTCTTATATATCTAGTTTTCACAGGTCAGAAATTTACTTTCTGTAGCCTATGGTCAAAGCATTAAACACAAACTTTGAGATTATTCTTTTTTGCTCTTTTCAAACATGATTAGCATGTTTTGTGCAATAGCTTTCATGGAAAAAAGGCCATAATTTCCTCAAATTTCAGACCTATCTAAACGATTGAAATGTAAAAAACTTCTCGTGCCATGAATGATAAGCTGCAGGATGTTATCAAGAATAGTATCATCAGTATACTAATTATTGGTGTCAGAGGAATACCCCTGTTTGTAGTTTTTCAAATGAAGGTATTTTACTTGACGATTCAAATTATCTTTTAGGCGAACGTGGCTCAAATAAAGATTTCATCGAAGAAGCAGAAAGAAGCCAAATCTTTGTTCTCACTCAGGTTAGCTTTGCTCTTGCTAGTCTCTTCATTTGAAATATCCTTCCTCCCTGAATCACCAATGTACAAATTCCACCCAAACTGGAGCAAATATACATCAGTCCTTTACCCTTAAAGGTATTTTATTAAATGTACTGCTTATGAACTTTACTCAAATTGAATTAAATTTATAATCATTATGTTGTTCCCATACGTAAATAGATTGCAAAAAATTAATAAACATTAAATTATATTGAAATATGTTATTGCTATTTTGCAGTTCTTAGAATCTACGTACCTATTACATGAGTAAGTTGATGCTGTGACTCATTAGTTGCTATGTATAAGGCAAGAAAATATAAAATGCATGCTTGGTGACCTTTCCTATCTATAAAACTTTAGCTAAAGGATATGGCGCTATCTTTTTATCCCTGCCTATACATTACAATCACTTAATGCCGCTAGTTACTAGAGAATTGGCTCAGAGTCATGGAACCCCTCATAGAATAAAATGTTGCCTAGTCCTGTAAAATTTTCAAAATGTTTGATATGTTTGAGCCTACTGTTGTGTCTCATTATCAGGTGAAGCATGGGAGTCCCCTTCATTGTCATTAACCCTCAATGGGTCTCAACCTTCCTAATGCTCTGACCCTTTAATACAGTTACTCAGGTTGTGGTGACTATCCCTCCGCCCCACCATAAGATTATTTTTGTTGCTACTTGATAACTGCAATTTTGCTACTGTTATGAATCTGGAAATCCCTGTGAAAGGGCTATTTGTGCTCCTTGATGATGTCTCCACATTGTGCAAGACAAAGAGGCTTTGAAATATCATTGCTAATGTCCACCTGTGATCAAGTAAATTAGAAACAAGTTGACTCCACGTAAAAGAAGAAATGTTATTTTCATATTCAAAGAAACAAACAAGCAAAAATCTTAAGGTAGATTCATTATAAAATACTAATTTCTTTCAGTCCTTACAGCTTGTCACTCCTTATCTGTTAGGATAGCTTTCATATTTGCAGCCTGGAGTTTCTTCGCTTTTACTCCAGGAAATAGCAATATAACCAAGCCCTGGAGGCTTAGAAAAGAACATACTCTGTGGATTTCTTCATGTGCCTCTGAAGTCATCCATGGATTAAAATCAGTAAAAGTGTGTATCAGAGTTGTATCTGCTCACCATATTTATTCAATGTGCCGGCAGAGCAAATAGTCAGAGAAGTTGGACTATAGAAAGAGTATGACATCATGATTGGAAGAAGGCTTATGAAACCTTGCTTGCTAAAAATGAGGAGTTGAAGCATTTACCAATGAAGACCAAGGATTACGGCCCTCTGTGTGGATTACAACTCAGTGTAAAGAAAGCTAAAATCTTCACACTGGACCCATAGGTGACATCATGATAACCAGATGACAGATTGAAGCTGTCAAGGATTTTGTCTTGATTGGATCCACGATCAGAGCTCAGGGCAGCAGCAGACAAGAGATCAAAGGGTGCCTTGCAGTGGGTGAATCTGCTGAGCAGACCTCTGCCAAGTGTTGAAAAGGAAGCATGTTACTTCGAGGACCGCAGTCGCCTCATATGCATGTGACTGCTGAACACTGAATACAGAAGACTGAATGAAGAAGAATTGATGAATTTGAATTATGGCAGTGCCAGATTCTTGAAAGAATCATGGACTGCCAACAAATCTGTTTCGGAAGAAGTACACTGAGAATGCTCCATAGAGGCAAGGAGGGTGAGATTTTGCACAGGATGGATGAACACAGGGGCTACATCACTGGACTCAAACATAGGAACAGTTGTGAGGTTGGTGGATAACTAAGCGGTGCTTTGTTCTGTTGTACATGGGACTCCATTGAGTCAGCTCCCACTCCACGGCACCTCACGGCAACAATAACAAAGGTAATCCAAGTGTCGACTTCTTCTCCCACGAGGGAAGCTAAACAGCAGGTTAATGTACATACAGTTTTGATATGTCCCTGTTGTTCATCAGACATCTATCAAGACTTTCTTCTGCTTTGTATATGAGACCTCATTCTTATCCATCGAAGGATGAAAAGTTACTAAGAAAATCATGGACAGAAAAAGACTTCTGTGTTCAGTCTCAACTTTTAATAACCTAAGTACAACAAAACAAGTTGGTTTTTTTTTCCAAAACAAGTTTTGCCTAGCCGTAAACCATCCTTATAATTGTTAATTTTGAGTTAAAACTAATGTGTTGCTGTATCTCCTTAAGATTCTCTCTCTTTTTTGATGACTGGATCTTTATCAACGATGTTATTCTTTTACAGAGACTGATCCTTCTTGGTAAGATGTCCTAAGCCATTGATATGACATTTAGCCATCTTTACTTCTAAGGAGCATAATGGCTGCACTATTTGCATGAAATATGCGCTCATTGTACTGGAAAATCCATGGTACTTTCGGTTTTTTTCATAAACTTTATAATTCAAATGCACTGGTTTGTCCAGAATTGATACATATATAAGGTGAATGAAAATAACCTGCCTTCCTCATTTTAATCCTCCAAGTGACATCTTTGCTCTTTAAACACTCCTAAGATGTCTTTTGCAACAAATCTGTCCAAATGCAATACAGTGATACTTTTTAGTCAGACTCAAAGCATTTGAGTGTCATGTTCAAACACCAAGAAGTTTGTTAACTTAATATCTTAATCCAATATGAAATAACCAAATAATTGGATATGATGTCCCCAAATTACTCTTTTAAATTCATTTTTCTCGGACTTTAATAGAAAATTAACTTGCCTAGGTAGTGGAAATACCCCCTCAACCATCAAAACACAATAAATACAATACCTTAAATATCAGAACACAATAGTCAATAACATTATTATATTTTATGCAAATAATGTGCAAAAAATCACAATGACAAATGCTTCAACACACTAGCATGAACACTGTGTATTTTGGGGGGCAAAAGCAGCCCTTAGATTGAAGCATTGCCCCTCTGTGTCTATAGGGAGACGCGATGCATGACTGACTCTTGGCCCATACTGGTTTTTGCTAGTCAGATATTTGATTGACTATCAAGTAGTTAGGAAGACTAAACAGATTTTTTTTAAATTTTGCTGCTTGAATAGTGAAAAGTTTGAGCTTGGAGCTGTTAGACAAACGAGGTATCACTGTTTGTCCTTTCTGTTGTTTCACTGCCACTTCTATGAGTGGTCATTTTGGAACCGTTAGTGCAGCATGGGCTTCTCTTCTTCAGTGCCAGTGGTTCTTGACCATATTCTATTCTTGAAAGTGATCTCTCTCCCCTTTTTCAGAAATAATGTTACTCAGAGCCTTCCAACAATGAAACTATGTTATACTTTAGTCTGTGTTCCTAGATGAAGAATAAGACCATTCTGGGAAGTCACAAGGGGTAGTAGCATCCACTTTGGGATTTGCTTGTAAAAAACATACAAGGAAATGAAGACAGACGAAAAGGCATAGGGAGATTTTGTCCTGCTGTAGACAAGGTTTCTATGAGACAACTCAACAGCAGCTATTTATGTACAAGACTTTAAAAAGATTGTGGAAAATTCAATTTTTTATATTATTTTATCCAAGTTTTTTAAGTCCCCTCTCATCTATCTCAGACTTTTACAGAAAAAAAAGCAAGTCATGTCAAAATAAAAACAGTCAAGAGTTCCGTGAGATCCAGGGAAGCAGAAAACATTTATGCTAGATCATCAGTAGATACTTCAGAAATAGATGATATTTCCTTCCATATGTTCTTAACTTCAGTGACCCACTAAAAACATATAGATATAAACTGTTAATTAATATCTGTGACTATAGAAGTAGAGCCCTTGAAATTCTTAACAAATATTCCTACTTTTTTTAGATCATGTACTAAAGGAAGAATTAGAAAAATATCTACGGCTAAGTTTCAAAGGCACTTTTAAATAAGAGGGCTTTTTTAATGAGCAATGGTATCCTCATTGTTAAGTGGGGACAACATGAATATGAGAAATAATTAGAGAAAATTACAGACCTTCAGTATTTTTTTAACTCTGTCTCTACAAAGGTCGATGGTAATCTAATTATCAGGACATCATACATTGCAAAGAGAAGGCAGGAAACCATAACTAAATACAAAAAGATTTAGATACTGATTACTTAAGCTAATTAAATGCACTCAAATCCGTTGCTCCTATGATGTTTATTATTCAGACATTTAGAAATAAGAAAAATGCATCACAGATCTTTTAACAGTCAAAGCAAACTATGGAAAGCTAATGAAAATGTGCAATATATTCTCATGTAGAATTAATGCTTTTAATTTTTTAAGCTTAAGGAAATAAAGATAAAAGAATTGAAACTAAGTCATTATTGGTAGGTTAAATCCATTAATATGCATTAATATCATGACATAGTTAATGTCCATTAATAATTGAACAACGGAATATAGTATGAAGGGATCTATGAATCTAGGAATAGTGGAAGTTTTCAAAAATGAAATAAAATGAATGAAGATCAAGATCCTAGGCAACAGTGAGCTAAAATGGATTTGTAATGGCCACTTTGAACAAGGAAATAATATTTTACCATGCTGGGAATGATAATGGCATCACATTCAAAAAGAACAATGCAAGATCTGTGAAAGGTTTATATCCATATGCCTACAAGGAAAACCAGTTGATAAAATTATTATTCAGTTGATAAAATTCAGTTGATTCAGTTGATAAAATTATTATTATTATCAGCCAAACACTAAAAGCCAATGCTAACAAAATTAAAGTTTTACTAAATTCTCCCATCAGAATGTGCTCCAATAAGCAAAAGATGCATTGATAATTACTGTTGATTATTGCAAATTGGACTCAAAGAGGAAGTATAAGTATTTGGAGAACATAGCACTGGTGGTAGAAACATAGGTTGGGATCACATGATAGAATTTGCAAAACAAAGTATTTCATCATTACAAGTGCCTCTTTCAATATCCTAAAAATGACTATACATGTGAACATGCCGGCATGGTCTCGGCAGCATCCCTCTCCCTCTCGCCCGCAAGTGGCCGAGCAAGTCCCCGAGCCCGGTGGTCACAGGTACAAGGCCATCTCTGCCCTTCCAGGTGGAGAGATCCCTGAGTAGAGGGGCCCACAGGCTGGGATGCCAGAGGAACCAGGGTCCAAGTGGACCAGACCATGGATTATTCACATGTAAGTTCAAGTTGTAGCTGAAGAAAATTAAAACATACATGAGAGACAAAATATCACTTGAGTCTATCCCATTTGGATTTGAAGATTATCCTAAGAAAATATTAACAATATGGAATACTACTAACAAGACTAAATGGGTTGTGGGATGACATCAAGAACATCACACAGGAACAAAGCAAAAAATAATT
>PVJH01025384.1:0-31613 GCA_004026705.1 Nesogale talazaci
GTCACTGCATAGCTGACACACACAAAGGAGACCAGGGCCAGGATCCCCACTGCCCCCACGCAACTCCAGCTCAGGGGGTCGTTGGGCAGGACAGGCGTCTGCAGCACAAAGAGGCCTGGCACGGAGCCCACCAGCCCCACCAGGCCAAACAGGAAGGCCACCGTCGGCAGGCAGGAGGGGAAGTGCAGGGAGCGGTACACCAGAAGCCCCAGAGACAGCGCCAGACCCCCCAGGAAAGCCAGCACATAGCCCATGGCGGTGTAGAGACCTGTGGTCCCCTCCTGCAGTGTTCCGAGCCCAGGTCCCACAATGATGATTAGTCCCAACGTACTGCCCAGCAGGCCACACCAGTCGTAGCCGCTGAGGCCCTGGCTCTCCAGGCACAGGGCGAGGAGCGCAGAGCAGACGGTGGAAGAACCTTTGCGAACGGTGGCAGCGTTGCCAGCAGGCACCACCTGCACGGCGCTGTAGGCACATCCGATGCTGAGAACGTTGAGGATGGCATGGAGGCAGGCCCGGCCACGGACATCGGGAGGACCCAACAGCGGGTCGCCCCGCAGCTTAAGTAGCAGGGCGATGGGGAGATGGAAGAGGCAGCGGCAGATGAGCAGCTCCAGTGAGGGCAAGCGGGAAGCTTGGTAAGCCATCCGGGAGAAGGGTCCCACGAAGCCAGCAGGAAGGCCCCCACCCAGCAGGGCCACGAGCAGCCCCTTGGTGACATCGGAAGGCCGGAATCGCTGGTTGGAGGGGAGGCTGGGTGGGGTGGAGGGCGGTGATGGCTGCGTGAAGTCGGGCAGGTTGAAGTAAGGATGACTGCTGGCCTGTTAGGGGGAAAAGTTCTCAGGCATGAGGGCATCCACAGCCTGGGGGACCAGGGACAAGGCGCACGCCGGGCGGGGGTCCTAGGACCCTGGGGGGTGGCAGGGGGCAGGCTTTCTTGGTGAGGAACTCTTGGAAACCAGAAAGGCCTGAAAGGTAAATGAGGTGGGCCTTGAAACTCAAAAGCAGAAAGCAGGAGGTGGGCCTGAAGTTTCCCAGGTAAGTTATTCCTGAGAAGGAGCAAGAGGACCCAAGAAGGCCCCGTTGATGTGAGGAAGAGGAGGTGGCCTCAGAGGCTGGGTGTCTGTGTGATGTCACAGGTTCCAGGACATATGGGCACCTTATGATAGGGTTTTTTGTTTTTTTTTTTGCCATTTGTATGCGCCTCTTCCATCACGGGGAAGTTTCAGGTTTAGGAGAGGCGGGGAGGAGAGCAGCCAGGAGGTACAGGGAAGGAGGGTTGTGCTAGGCACACCAAGCCCCACTCACCATCTCTCCTTCGACTTCCTCCTCTCCTCCTGGCTCAGGGCCCGGGGATGTGGGCCCTTCAGCGCTCCAGCCATTGTGACCTGGTTGGAGTGGAGTTCTTTTCTGGAATCTCCTGGAGGTGGGGGCTGGGAGTAGGGGGTTACTACCTAGAAGCTGCCTGAGGCAGAGGTGGGACGATTTTTCACATTGTTTCCAACTCTGCTTGCTTCTTATCAGTGTTTCTCACCACCCGGAGCTGTGTCTAATCCTTGCTTTTCCTTTGCAACTGTTTCTGTGAAGAGACTTCTCGGTTATTTTGTTTTGGAGACTCCTGTTTTAAATGAACATGTTTACTTATGTCTCACCTGCCTCAGGAAAGTTTTAAGCACTGGGGCTCCAAGGGCTGGCTGGCCGGCCGTCTCTCTTGAGCTTTGGATTTTCCACTCCAGGGAGAACTCTCTGGAACTGCCCCTCAGGAGTCTCTGGAATGTGCTGTCTCTGTGTGTGTGTGCTTCCACCCGGTGTTTTGTTCCAGTGTCCGAGGAGGCCCTCGGGCCTCCCCATTTCTGCGCAGGTGATGGAATGTGGCTGTCCAGGTAGACACTGATGTGTTCGGCCTGCCCCGGAAGGCTTGAGTCCCATTTGCACATTGCCTAGGAGAGGAGGCTGTGTGTGTGTGTGTGTGTGTGTGTGTGTGTGTGTGTGTGTGTGTCCGTCCATCCGTCCCGGGGCTGACCCTCGGGGCTGCGGACCTGGGCCTGCCATGTTGTGTCCTCCCCTAGAGAAGGTGTGTGTGTGTGTGTGTGTCCCCTGGGCGGTGTGCCCCGCGGAGGGAAGGGCCCGGCAGGGGCGAGGTGGGGGAAACCTGCCCCGCCAGTGGGCGATCCCCGCGGGTGGCCCCCGGGCGGCTGCAGCCCGGCCCGCGCCCCGCTCGCCGTCCCCCGGCCTGCTGGCCCTGCCCGCGCGGCGCCCTCCCCTTTGGGATCGGCCCCGGCGGAGGCCTTGGGGACGGCTGCGCTCCAGGCCCGGGGCCGGCCGGAACCCCGCGTCCGGCGGCGGCTGCGCTGCGCTGCGCTGCGCCGGCCTCCTCTCGGCGGCGGCGGCGGCGGCGCTGGGGGGGGACTGTTTCCGGGGGTGGGGGTGGGGGTAGGACCGGGGCGGGGGGAGCCGATGATGTCAGCGGCGGCGGCGGGGCCGGGCCGGGGCCAGGCGCTGGGGGGGGCCGGGGCCGGAGCCGGAGCTGGAGGCGGGCGAAGCCGGAGCGGCCGGGGGCGGCCACGGGGATGAGCCGGGCCTGGCGGACGCGGCGCCATCGCAGTCAGGTGGGCCCCGGGGCGAGCCGGGCAGGGCCAGGGCCGAGCGGAGCCCACCGTCCGGCCCCCTTCCCCGCTGCCCGGCGCCGCGGGGGCCCGGGCCGCGCCCCGCCCGCGCCCCTTTGGGGTTGACCCGGGGGCTCAGGGGTCGCGGGTTGAACCTGGCCCCGCCCCCAGGCGCGCACGACGCTGGGGGGCGACTGAGGGGGGGGCCCCCGGTGCGGCGTCCGGCGGGGAGCGCGATCGCCCGGGGCCGGGGGAGGGGCCGCGGTCAGCACCCCCCCCCCGCCCCAAGGGTTAATTCTGCATCCTCAGCGCTGCCCCCCCCCCCGCGGGGCAGGTTGGGGGCCGGGGTGGGGCGGCTGTGAGCCCCGGCCGGCGCTGCAAGCTGCCGGGAGGGTGATGGCGTAGGAGCCAGGCGGAGCGGGGGAGGGGTGGGCCGCCGAGCGCCCCAGAGTTAGGGTGCGCGGGGTGCGCGGGGCGAACTGGGGCCCGGAGCCGCCGCGCCGTCGGGGCAGCGTTGAGGCCGCCGCGCCGCTGTGTTGGGGGCAAGTGAAACGCTCCCCCGGGCACCACCGTTGGCTGTCCAGGCAGTCTGGGGGCCGGCCGGCCGGGCGGGGGCCGGCCCTGGACAGAGGGGCCGGGAAGGCAGAAGGGTATCAGTGTTGGGGCAGAATTACAGGCTGTGGCTTTGAGCGACAGACGGGCATTGGAAACGGGGCACTGTTTGCAGAGTGCCCAGGAGGTGGTTAGCGGTGGGGTTCGGCCCAGGTACGTTTGCGACCCGTGCGTGTGTTTTCTTGCACATATATGTCTCGGGCCACACGCATGAACGGCCGGCGAGCGGCAGCTTTCCGCCTACTTGGCATGTGGTGTGTATGTTGTGGAGGGCACGAGACTGCCCGGTGTATGTGTCCGGGTAGGGGGCGGGGTGGGGGCGACTTTGTGTCTTGGAGGCCTGGCGGGCGTCACGTCGGGGTCCCCCCAGTTCTGTGGCCTTGTCGAGGTGTGGTCCAGTGGTGCGAAGGCAGGCCGCTGGAGGAGCGATGAGCGCGGTGACACGGCGGTAAGGCATCTGGAACCCAGGCCCCGGGCCCAGTTTGGGCAGTGAGACGCCCCCGGTGGGTCCCAGGGTCGGTGGGTTTGGCCGGCCGGGGATCGGGGCTGGGAAGCATGGGGCAGGTCGTGTTGACGGATTGTGGGCTGGTGGTGTGTTTGCCACATTCTCCCTGGGATTCTTGTATGACGTGGGTTGTGGGAGCCTATCCGGGCTGTCGGGCTGGAAGGTCAGAAAACACTTGTGGGGAGGGAGGTGGCGTGACAAGGGCACTGTGGGCCTCAGACCCGGGAGGCCAGCGACGAGCTGCGTGTGCGTGCCTGGCTTCTGAGCGGCTGCCGTGGGGTGTGCATTGAGGAAGGCGCGGAGATAAATATGGGGTAGACCAAGGGCAGCCACAGAGGTTGTCAGAGAGGCCCCGCCGGCCCGTGTGGAGGGGCTGCGTTCGAGCTGGCCCCGCTCGCCCAGTATGTCAGGGTCACCGGGAGGAGAGGCCAGGCTGGCTGCAAGGGAAGGGCGCTTAGACAGAGTCCTAGCTTCTTGGCCATGTTTATGTAAAGGCCGGGTGTGTGACTCTTGTCATTAAAATGGGGGGGGGGGGGCGTCAGTCTCCTCCTCTCTCGTCCTCTGTCCGTCTGCCTTGCAAACAGCTCTGCTTTCCCTTTGCTCCCCTGACACCGGCCAGGCCGCTCTCCAGCGACCTGCCACCCTGGAGGACTCCGGGGACAGAATCTGCTCGTTAGGCAGATTCCTCAGAACAGGTTTTCCTCACCTTTGGGGCCTGGGCCCTCCCGGGGCTCTGTGTGTGTGTGTGTGTATGTGTGTGTGTGTGTGTGCGCGCGCGTGTGTGCGTGTGCACTCCAAGTATGCACGCCGCCCCCTCCGTGCCGGGTCCTGGGCCTGCTCAGGAGTGGGGAGAATGTGTGAGCAGGGGGCACAGGTCACCGTGGTGCCTGGGGCCTCCTTCACCTAGGGAATGGGGAGGGGGAGGGGGTGGCTGCGACGCCAGGCCTGGACAACAGGTGCACAGGGCAGCCTGGCAGAGGAGAAGGAAGGAGCCCCAAGTCCTCACCGGCTCTTTCCCTGGGTGCGCCTCCGTTTCTCACGTGCAAAAACAGGGCCAGTTCCTCGCCTTGCCTTCTTCCGAGAGGATGTTCAACAGCACCTGGGCTCTGGGACGATGGCCATGCCAGCCACTGTCAGCCCTCTGTTAGCCCTGAGGGCGCCCCTGTTAGGGGTTTGCTCACAGAAACAGCAGCGAGCACAACCTGGACGAGGTACCAGGCCCTGGTCTCAGGACCTGTACGTGCGGTCACCCAGTTAGCCTTCGCAGAGCCCCGTGGAAAGTAGGTGAGACAGCTGAGGCCCAGAGACGTTAAGTCGTTTATTTGCCCCGAGTCACTTAACTGAGACAGTGGCGGATTGGAACTCAGGAAGTCAAGACCCAGACCCCGTGCCCTGAACCACTGGAGTCTCTTGCCCAACAGGGACCTTCAGGAGACCTTGCTGTGACTCTCCCCTGACACACACGTCTCCCCAATCTCTGTGGAACTTCGCAGCTGCAAGAATCTGTTTTAGAAGACTGGGCGGTATGGAATGCTTGGGCGGCGTGCTCAGAGAACCCAAGTGTCTAAGACGGGGTGCTCCCCAGAGAGGCACAAAATGATGACGCAAGGAGGGCTGGTGAGGTGACTGAGCCCCACACTTTGGAGAGAGGGAGCCTGGGCATTTGCAGCAGGAAGCTCTCCGACCCGCCAAAGCACAGGCATATGTTGGGGGTGCATGCACCCGAGGTGCTGAAGGGAGAATCAGGCCCTGTGTGAGATTTGGAAGGAAGGTCGGAGTAAGACCAGAGCCCTTGAATGCCTGGCGGAGGAATTTGAACTTTATTCTGGAGTCTGATGGGAACCAGTGTAGGGTCTGAGTCCGGGAGGGATCATCGCCGAGCTGCGGCTAGACGATGGGAGGGGGGTGCGGGAAGGGGGGCAGGCCATAGAAGAAAGGAGGCCAGGAGGAGGCAGGGGGCCACTTGGGAGGCCACAGGCCACGGCCACATGTGACAACAAGGCCCTAAGCTAGTGTAGGGCCAGAGGCGGGAGGGAGCTGAAGAGAAGGCTTCTTCCAGAGCCGTTCCCAAGCTCAGCCTCAGGTCCAACCAAGCTTGGTGGCTGCCTGGATGTGGGAAGCAGAGAAAGGGTGGAGTCAGGCATGACACATTTAGCACTTAGCACGTGAGGCCTTGTGTGGTGATTTATGTAACCAGCTGGCCAGCCATAGGCCCCATTCAGAGCAGGATCGACAGTATGGCATACGGGAAAAAGTCAGCCGCTCTGGGGACGGGTGGGCCCGAGTTCCAATCTTGACTCTGCTGCTTGCAAGCTGTGTGACCTTGAGCAAGACCCAGGCGCTGAGAGTCTCTTTCCGCCTCTGTGAAACGGAATTGATGTAAGCGGCCGTTTGCAAGCACCAGCGGCTCAGTGGGTTAAACACCGGGCTGCTTTCGGCAAGGTGAGTGGTTCAAATCTCCCCACCGCTCCCTGAGAGCATGATGAGCCCCCACCCCCGTCACGCTTTATACTCTTAGAAAGGGCCCCACAACTCCGAATCAACTCCACAGCCGTGGATTTTTGTTTGGTTATTTTTACAATTGGGGTGGGGGCAGTTTGAAAGATCTCATTGAAGGTGGACGGCGCATCTAACACCCCTCAGTACCAGGCAAGTGGTGCATGTCCCCAAGGTGGTCGAGCGGCACGGAGGGCGCCCCCCCCCCCCTTTGAGAAGGAGCACTGACGGCAGGTGACTTTGAAGAGGGCAGGCTCATTCACTCACCAAAGCCCGCCCTACTTCCCCTTCTGCGCCAGCCAGCCGGGACCCTGCGCCCCGGATAGGGCAGTGAAGGAAGCAGACAAAGCCCCTCGCTCGCCCCTGCCCTCCCTCCCCTGGCAGCTCACATTCTAGAGATAAGTGTGAGATGCGTTTACCCAGTGGCAGGAAGGAAAACAATCTGGGGGGATGGCTAGGGGAGGCCTCTGGGAGAGCGTGACTTTGGAGTGGAGGCTTAAGAAGGTGGGGTGTAAGAAGAAGGCAGACGGCTGTCTAATGGGAAGAAGGTTCCAGGCGAAGGACACAGCGAGGAGGTGCGACATGGCCAGCAGCAGGGCACACACCCCTCCGGCCCACCTCTAAGCTCACACAGCCGGTTCAGTGCGGAGAAACGGTAAAAACAAACAAAAAGCCAAAACAAAACTGAAAACCACAGACCAACACACCTACCCTGGAGTCTTGAGTACCTTTTTTCTCATCACCACTTCCTCCCCTGTCACGGTTTTCCGGGCCTGAGTTCCAAGATAGTAAGAGTCCTCGTCAGCTCCCAGGAGCAAAGGCTGGGCCTCCTATTCCCACCACCAGGGCAGTGATGCCTAAAAAAAAAAAAAAAAAGTCCTAGTATCACTAAGCATTTACCGTGCACCAGACTCACTACAGCCCCCCCACCCCGCCCCCCAAAGCCAAACCCGCTGCTGTCCAGTGGCTTCTGACTGTGGTGAGCCCAGGAGGTACAGAGCATACAGTCAAGGGAAGAGGGTCGCCAGGCCTTTATTTCCCGGTGTCGATTTTCTGCAGACACACTGCTGGGTGCTGGCAAGCATGGGTGTTTGTTTAATCCTTACAACAACCTCGAGAAACCGGGATGACTCGTTCTCCCCGCGTTGTGGAAGCGGTGGAGATTTGAACCCCCGGCAACTCTGGGGAGAAAAAGATGTGGCTGCTGACCGTCGGCTTCGGAAAAGATAAAAACGCACGACCATTGAATCCATTTAGACTCATAGTGGCTCTACAGGACAGGGTGAAACTGCCCCTATAGGGTTTTTTTTTTGGAGGGGGGCATCACTGCCCTCTGATGGGAGTAGGAGGCCCAGCTTTGCTCCTGGAGAGTTGCTGCTGGATTTGAACTGCCAACCCTGTGGGCCACAGTCCCTCACTCAACCACTTACGCCACCAGGGCTCAGCCCAAGGGTAAATCTTTTTTTTTTTTTTGGGGGGGGGGCGGGGGGCATCACTGCCCTCTGGTGGTGGGAGTAGGAGGCCCAGCCCCACTGCTGGAATCGAACCTCCGTCCCAGTGGGCCGCAGTCCCGCGCACAACCACTACGCTACCGGGGCTCAGCCCCAAGGATAAATCTTTATGGGAGTAAAAAGCCTCATCGTTTTCCTCCTGAGCAGCTGGTAGTTTTGAACTTCTGACCTTGAAGTTAGCAGCCCAATGTGGAACCGATTAGACAACCAAGCTCCTCCATCAAGCCTTCAAACCAAACCCACGGCCAGCGAGTC
This sequence comes from Nesogale talazaci, assembly GCA_004026705.1. Classification (NCBI taxonomy): domain Eukaryota; kingdom Metazoa; phylum Chordata; class Mammalia; order Afrosoricida; family Tenrecidae; genus Nesogale; species Nesogale talazaci. Next base: position 7,986 of record PVJH01025384.1, read on the forward strand.
AATTCTGACTCAAGGTTGAGCTGCCCCTTGGGGGTTTTCCAGTTGCAGCTCTCTACAGGCGGTTGGTGGTTTTGAACCACCGACTTTGCAGTTAGCTGCCCAACTTGGCGGGACCTCCTTGGCCCGCAGGGCTGCCTGCCTGCCGGAGAGATGCGGTAGGGAAGTTTTGCCCGGCCCGGCCTCCAGGAGGGCTGTTCGGTTTGCATTGTTCCCCCGAGAACGAAGTGCCATAGAGAGCCTGTGGCCATCACCCCGTCAGGGAATGGGTCATCTCTTGTGACGCCCAGGAGATAGGGTGGACGTAGAATGTCGTCGGGTCTGGAGTCGTCAGCGATTAAACCAGTGACAGAAGTAGAGATGAGGGAAGTCAGATAGCAGGACCCACGGAGGGGTGGGGGTGGGGGTGAGGATCTCCAGGTAAGCAGAAGCTGAGGCCACCAGGGAAGACCGATCCCCTAGGGCCACCTCAAACTCCCCGCCCTGGAGGCTCCCAGCGACCCCGTGGGACAGGGTAGGACTCTCGGGAGCAGTTCGCCTGCCGTCTCTCTCGAACTTCAGACCTTTGTTGTTAGTGGCCCGATGCTTCACCACTGCAGCCCCAGGGCAGCGGCTCGGAATTCAGGCGTCCAGCCCCTGAAGCCCAGAGAGTGGGAGACGGTCAGACGTCCATCCTACTGTCAGGCAATTCTGTCCCGCCCTGTGGGGTCTTGAGGAGTTAGAACGGACTCGATGGCATTGGGTTGTTTGGGGTTTCTTTTTGAAGTTGTAAGAGAGAGAGGTCTTGGTGACATAGGGAGGAACCACAAGGTTAACGGTTTGGAACCACAAGCCCACAAGACAGAAGAAAAAGGAGGCTTTTTGCTCCTGTAGAGATGCCTAGCCTGGGAAATCCATAGGGCCAGTGTGACGCGGTCAGAATGAACGGGCGAGGGTAGTGAGTGTTTTGGTGACCAGAGAGAAGCTGCCGGGCAGGGCTTTGGGAGAGACATGGGGCTGCTAACCACCAAGTGGGCACTCGAAACCCGTCCGCCGATGGAAGGGAGGAAGATGCGACCGTGGGCAGGAAGGGCCGTAGCAGTGGGCTGAGCTGGTGAGAAGAAGAATGTCTGTTGGTAAAAGCCGTCTGCTGGTGGCGTTTCCGTTCTGGCATCAGGAGACCACTGCGAGAGTTGCTCTGAGTCCAACCGGCTTGAGGGCCCGGGGATTTATAGACAAGGACACAGGTTCAGTCACTTGGCCAAGGTCACTTAGGAACGCCCTCGCTCCTTGTAGAGGCCCTAGTGGCATCGTGGGTAAAGGCCTTTAGGGTTAGCCAACTGAAGCATTGTAGGGGATAAGGAAGAAGTGGCCGTCTGCTTCTCCTTCCATCCAGAGGCAAGCCTCGGAGGCCCCAGGAGCAGCTGACTGACCTGGGGGCGGGGGGCGGGGGCCGGGCCACGGTGAGTTGGAATCTTCTCTCAGCACGGATCAGGCAGCGGCCAGTGGTGAGACATGTGAACTCAGGGTGGCTGAGCTGGTGAGAAGAGGAATGTCTGTTGGTGAAAGCCGTCCGCTGGTGGCGTTTCCGTTCTGGCAGCAGGAGACCACTGCGAGAGTTGCTCTGAGTCCAACCGGCTTGAGGGCCCGGGGATTTATAGACAAGGACACAGGTTCAGTCACTTGGCCAAGGTCACTTAAGAACGCCCTCGCTCCTTGTAGGGGCCCTAGTGGCATCGTGGGTAAAGGCCTTTAGACCAGCCATGTGGTCTCTCAACCGAAAAGCAAGGGGCTTAAAGTAATTTCTCGATGCCTCAATGGCCTCCTTCTCCAATGGGTTTGATCATAGGAGCCGCCTGCTGCTTCTCGGGCGTCATTGTGAGTGTTGACGTGAGAGCATGCAGAGAATGTCAGCATTCTACTTGCCACAGGCCTCCCCGGGCCCACGGTCACGTGCTTGACTATCGGGCCAAAGACTGGAGGTTTGACCCCCTCACCCCCAGGGCACCTCTAATCATCTACACACACGGAGTCCCCCTAAGCCAGCAACTGGACAGCCACAACAGCAATCTGCTGGCGCAGGACGTGCAGGGTGACTGAAAGGCGGGGGTGGGGCGGGGTGTGCGAATCCACTCAGAGGTGCCGCCAAAGAAAGGCCTGGCTCTTCCTCCGATGAAAAGTCCCAGCCATCGCGGAACCTGTCAAACAGAGAATATCCTTGGACTCTGAATGTACACAAGGTCGCCGGGACTTGGAATGGACTCACTGGCCACTGGTTTAGGCCTGTGTGTGTGTGATCACTGCCCTGGTGGGAGTAGGAAGCCCAGCCTTGCTCCTGGAGAGCTGCTGCTGGATTTGAACTGTCAGCCCTGTGGTCGCAGTCCGGTTTAGGCCTTTAAGAACAAAAGAGACCTTGGCAAATGCATCGTGTCTACGCGAGAGTTACTCGGAGATCATCACGGTAATGATTCCCGGTGATCTCTCAGGGCCAGTCTGGCGTTAGACCTCTGGTTCTGAGAAGCCCAGACAGGCCTTATCAGAATCTCCACACTGCACACCGCGGAGCCTCAGCAGGCAGTGGGCCGGCCACGTGGGGCAGTGAAGGCGGGCTTCCTGGGAGCTGACGTCAAGCCTTTGTGCTGCTCACTGGGGCAGGACTGGGAGGAAGGGGCCCTTCTGCTAGTTTTCACAGAGACACGAGAGAGACGGGCTAGTGAGGGCCCCTTCTGGGCGCGGGTAAACACGTCCCTCCTGGGTGGAAGGGTGGTGCAGCCCTGAGACAGACTTTGGAGCCAAACTTCCTGGGGTCAGGTTGCAGGCCTACTGGTCACTGTTTAGAGATCGTCTATCCTCGGGCGTGCTGCCCCGCAGCTCTGCTGGGTGGGTCATTTTACAAAGGGGCTGCCGACCGCTGCCTTGAAGGGTAGCCGTGCGAAGCTGACATGAGAACCGCCCTGGACGGTGCCCAGAGTCTCAGGGTCTCGGTGGCTCTTATGGAAGGGAATAGAAGGCCTTTGCCCTCACTCTCTGCTTTATAACCAGACTAGCCCCAGGATTCCCTACCTATCTGCAGTTCAGCAACGAAGGCACCAACACTTAACCCAGGACCTGGCCTGAGCCTCATAGTCAAGGTTATCAGAACCCGAGAAGCTCACCCTGCTATCGCCTCCCTCCCCCTCATCTGGCAGCCCTGGTGGGTTAAGCCACGGATTGGGCTGCTAACTTCAAGGTCGACTGCTAACTTCAAGGTCAGCAGCTTGAAGCCACCAGCACTCTGAGGGGCCCAGGTGAAGGCTGTCTACTCCCGTAAAGGACTGTACTCCCAGACACCCTGGGGACAGTTCTACCCTGTCCTCGCGTGCCCTGGGTCTGCATCGACTTGAGGGAAGCAAGTCTCCCCCTTCTCATCTAGCACCCCGTTAGCTGCGTGAACCCCAGGAGAGGCGCCCAGGAAGAAAGACCTGACCTTTTGCTTCAGAGACCATGGCGTGACAACCTGTGGAGCGGTTCTCTGCGCACACATGCACACACATACACAGAGATACATGCGCACTCACCCATGCGCACGCATGCACAGACATGCACATACACACGCATACACAGATACATGCGCACACACCCATACACAGGCATACACACGCGCACACGTATGCACACGTGCACGCACACACCTGTACACACAGGCACATACGTGCACACATACACAGACATGTATACATATACACACACATGCACATGCGTGCGTGCGCGCACACAGACACGGGTGATAATGGAGTCCGACAACTGCTTTAGTGTTGATCTTCCTTCTCATCCAGGAGAGGTGTCAGGAAGCCTTTTGGGGACTCTGAAGTTGGGTGTAGGGAGAGAGGGTGAATGGGAAAGGGGAAAGGGCAGTTGTGGGGAGCGCAGAATTGCGTGGGGAACCCCTGCTGTGGGAGCCTTCTGAAGACATGGTGACCAGAGTCACTCAGAAGGCTCTCCCCCAAAGAGAGAGGACACCCCTGGACGGGTGAGATGTCCAAGGGCAGGAGCTGCAGACTGTCCCCACCTGCTTTTCCCAGCTCTGTGGGAGGAGGCCTGTAAGAGACCCCGACACTCACAGAGGCAGTTCTGACCTGTCCTGTAGGTGGCCGAGTGGGCAGCGACTCGGTGACAGGGAGTCTGGGTTTGGTTGTGGCTTTGCATGAGGCATTTTAGGTCCTGGGAGCTCAGATCCAAGAAATGGCACCGGTAGTCCCACAGGGGAGGTGGCCAGGGGATTCTCCCAGGACTGCGATTGCTAACACAGGGATTTCCTGTCACTGGCAGGATCAGTTTCCAGCAGGAAGTGTGGTAGCCTTTTTGTCCCCCATCTCTTCCAAACCCTCGCCTCGAGGCCACCAGGTCATGGAGCATGGGTAGGACTCAAGTCCTCTCTCTACTGCTCTGGTGGCCTGTCCAGTCCCCGCTGGGTGACTGAAGCGCTTGCTTCAGTCTGTGTGTGAGTCAGTGGTCGTCGGTGGTCACTCAGCATCCAGGCCGGAAACCCCTGTCTGTGTTAGGGGGCACTAGGGACATATGGGGAAGTCCCCTCTTAATTTGGATCCAGCAGCTTCGTCCAATTTTTTTAATCATGCAAATGTAGTTTGACATGTACGCCAGACCATAGCGATGAAAGACAACATGCAAATACTTGATTGCCTGTGAGCCCCTCAGACTGGGCCTGCGGGACTGAAGTGTGATGACAGCCCCTGAACCTGGGGGACCAGGCTTGAAAGCTTCTCTGTTTGGAGGCCAGCAGGAGGTGAGCTGGGAGTTGCTGCCCTTCCCTGGGCCTGCAGAACAAGGCTTTTCAATAAGCCGGTGACCCCCTGGGTCACACTGTCGCAGCTAAGCAAATAACCTGACTAAGGCCCCTCCCACACAGGGAGGGGCCAGGGTCTGCAGAGTCGCCTGGGCACCCCACCCTCCCTGCCTTCCCTTCCTGGGAATACTTTCCCCGGCTTCCCCCCTGGGTCCCCCTGGCATGTTTCCCGTGTCTCTGCAGAAGGAAGAGGCCTGGCAGAAGGGACTTGCTGATCCACACCCACCTCTGCTCCATGCTGGCAGTGCTGGCAGGTAAGAGGGCAGCAGGAAGAGGCAGCCAGGGAACCCGGGCCCTTAAGGTCATCAGCCAGCAGGGCAGCTGTGGGGGCTAGGCTGAGAAGTCCCGTGAAATAGTTATCGGAGTGCAAGTCATGCCCTCCTTGACCTTCACTGTCACTGTCACCTAAGGTGCCCCAGCTGGGCATTGGTCAGACCCAATTGGGTGACTAATTTCTGCCGTCGCTGCCCCCTCCCAGCTCACCTCCCCTCCTCTGCTCAGGCCCCCTCCCTGCCATTCAGAACACTCTCCCCCGCCATCTGCCCGGGTCCCTTTCCACCCTGGCCACCTCCTCTTCCCTGTCTAGACTGGCGCCATGCCCCCCCCTGCAGAGGTGACGGACCCTACCCACGCGCCTGCTGTCCTGCGCCAGCTCAATGAGCAGCGGCTCCGAGGCCTCTTCTGTGACGTCACCCTCATAGCTGGGGACACCAAGTTCCCCGCTCACCGGAGTGTCCTGGCGGCGTCCAGTCCCTTCTTCAGAGAGGCGCTGCTTGCTTCAGCCCCACTGCCGCTCCCACCAGTTACTGGGGACTTGGCCCCCAACCCTGCCACCGCCACCACAGCTGCCAGCTCCTCCTCCTCTTCCTCCTCCCCCCCACCGGCCTCACCACCTACATCCCCCCCACCGCGGGTCCTGGAACTGCCCGGCGTGCCAGCAGCTGCCTTCTCTGATGTCCTCAATTTCATCTATAGTGCCAGGCTGGCGCTACCCGGCGGGGGAGGGGACGGGGCAGCGGTGGCAGAGATCGGAGCTCTGGGGAGACGGCTGGGCATCTCCCGCCTGCAGGGCCTGGGGGAGGGAGGTGATGCCTGGGTCCCCCCTGCCTCCACCCCCATGGCCACCTTGCAACCGGAAGAGGGCGGCTTCGGGGCCGGGGCCAGGCCGGCCGGAGAGTGGGAGGGTGACGGGCCCGAGGCCCAGGCCTCTGACTCCCAGCCCTCGCTGTCCCGGCGGCTGCTCACCTGCCCCAGATGTGGGAAAAGTTTCATTCACCCCAAGCGGCTGCAGACCCACGAGGCCCAGTGCCGACGAGGGGTCAGCACTCGGTCTGCAGGGCTGGGAGCCGGGGGCTCTGGGCCCGGCGGTCCAGCCGGTGTGGATGCCTCCGCCCTGCCCCCACCGGTGGGGTTCCGAGGTGGCCCCGAGCATGTGGTGAAGGTAGTGGGCGGCCACGTGCTGTACGTGTGCGCGGCCTGCGAGCGCTCCTACGTGACGCTGTCCAGCCTGAAGCGGCACAGCAACGTCCACTCGTGGAGGAGGAAGTACCCCTGCCGCTACTGCGAGAAGGTGTTCGCCTTGGCCGAGTACCGCACCAAGCATGAGGTGTGGCACACTGGGGAGCGCAGGTGAGTGGCCTGGCGCGCTGGGGGAGCCGAGGAGGGGCATGGAGGCTGGGGAGCACAGAGGGGTCTGGGGCTAGACCTGTGACCCCTGCCCTGGACTGTGAGGACTGGGGAGGGACTGAACTGAGCATGGGTCTCGAAAGTCCTCCTTAGACTGGCCTCACCCACCTGTGTCCCGGCTCCCACCTCTCCCTGGTGGGAGCATCCTGCTGCTATGGAGAAAGGCGTCCTTACTGGAATGGACGGTGGGGTGCTCAGACATGGCCACGAGCAGAGAGTCCTGCATGGACTCTCTGTCTCCCTGCAGGGGCTCGCTCAGCAGCCCTATAGGACAGAGTAGAACTGTTGGCCTCGCGTTCCTGAGACTGTTTACAGGAGTAGAAGGCCCTGTCTCTCTCCTATGGAGCAGCCGGCAGTTTTGAACTGCTGCCACTGAGGACTGCAGCCCAATGTGTAGCCACTAGGCCACCTCTTCAGACCTTATGTCTCCGTAATGTAGCCCAAGTGCCCGGAGTCCTCGTGGCCTAGGGGATTGGTTATGCATTCCTCTGTTAGCCTCAAGTCAGCACTTTGAAACCACCAGCCGCTCTCTGGAAGAAGGATGAGGCTGTCTGTTCCCGTAAGGACCTGTCCCCTCCGCAGCCACAGGGGTGCTGCTGCTCTAGCCTGCCGGGCTGCTCTGGCTCAGGCTTGACTTCGGCAGTGAGTTTGGTTTCTTACAAATTACCCGTCATAGGGCTGAGCCCCGGTGGCGTCGTGGTTATGCGCGGGACTGCGGCCCACTGGGACGGAGGTTCGATTCCAGCAGTGGGGCTGGGCCTCCTACTCCCACCACCGGAGAGCAGTGATGCCCCTCCCCCCCCCAAAAAAAAGAATTAAAAATAAAAACAAAGTATCTGTCATGTCCTTAAGACCGAGTCGCTGGGTGGGGCACCTGGTTAGTTTACGCACCCGACCGCTAACCCAGAGACCATGATTCAGGGACATCCAGAAGCACCTCGGAAGAAAGGCCTGGTGATTTACGACTTTGAAAAAAAAGATCAAGGGCTGAGCCCCAGTGGCACAGTGGTTGAGTGCGGGACTGCGGCCCACAGACTTGGTGGTTCAAATCCAGCAGCGGCTCTGCAGGAGCAAGGCTGGGTAGCTCCCACGACCACCAGAGGGCAGATCCCCCCCCCCCAAAAAAAAAAGGATCAATTCTGAAACCCCTGTGCAACACAGGTCCACCCCGGTACATCTGGGGTCAGCGCCGGTCGGATTTGACTTAAAGGCATCTGGTTAGGACTGGGTCCTAAGAGGCTCCCATGTCCGGTCGTTTGTGCTGCCGAAGACCGCTTTGCAAATGAGGTGGGGTGTGGGTGACTCCCAGCTCCGCTCTCTGGCTCACAGATGGACCAGTTGGCCGCCTAGGGCCTTGCAGCTGGTGGGGAGCGGAGCCAGGCCTGGTGCTCCTGCTGAGGCTGGCAGCGGGAGACAGGCAGCAGGGAAGGCCGGAGAGCGAATGGCCAGGGGAGTCAGAGGTTGGGGTGGACGGCAGGGCCGGGGCTGGGAAGCTGAAGGCCCGCTTCAGGACCCCCGACTCACCTGTCTCTGTTCTCTCCCTGTCCCCTGCTATTCCGCCCAGGTACCAATGCATCTTCTGTTGGGAGACCTTTGTCACCTACTACAACCTGAAGACCCACCAGCGCGCCTTCCATGGCATTAGCCCAGGCCTCCTAGCCAGTGAGAAGACCCCCAACGGGGGCTACAAGCCCAAGCTCAATACCCTCAAGCTGTACCGCCTGCTGCCCATGCGGGCAGCCAAGCGGCCCTACAAGACCTACAGCCAGGGAGCCCCGGAGCCCGCCCTTTCTCCCGGCCGCCGCGAGAAACCCACTCCCGCGGCGGCCCCGGCCAGCCCACCCCCCGGGCCCCCACCCGCCCCGGAGCCCGGGCCCCCACCCTCGGTCATCGCCTTTGCCCACCCAGCCCCTTCCGTCATTGTCCACGGAGGAAGTGGCGGCGGCGGCGGCGGGGCCTCCAGCGGGCCTGCCAGCACGGGCGGCGGGGCCCAGGCCGCCTCGGTCATCACTTACACCGCGCCCCCGAGACCTCCGAAGAAGCGCGAGTACCCACCTCCGCCGCCGGACCCCGCGCCCACCCCGGCCCCCGAAGTGAGCCGGGCGCCAGCCACGGGGCCCGCCCCGGCCGCCGCCGCCAACGCCGGCGTCGAGGAGACCAAAGGCCAGACCCCGCGTGCAGGGAGGACTCTGACGTACACCGCCAAGCCAGCGGGCGGGATCGGCGGCGGCGGCGGCGGGGGTCCCCCCGCAGGGTCCGGCCGGGGCCCCTCGCAGCTCCAGGCGCCCCCGCCGCTCTGCCAGATCACCGTGCGCATCGGCGAGGAGGCCATCGTCAAGCGCCGCATCTCGGAGACCGACCTGCACCCGGGGGAGCTGAGCGCCGAGGACGGGGAGGACAGTGAGGAGGACGAGGACGACGAGGACGACGACGAGGAGGACGACGACGACGACGAGGCCAAGGCGGGCGGGGAGGACCAGCTCTGGAGGCCCTACTACTCCTACAAGCCCAAGCGCAAGGCCGGGGCGGCGGGGGGCGGCGGGGGCGGCGGGGTGCCCCGGGGCCGGCGGCAGCTGCGCTGGCGGCCCAAGCTGGAGCGCCGGAGCTGGGAGGAGCCGCCGGCGGCCGCCGAGGGTCCGGCCGGGCGGGCCCGCGGGGAGCGGAGGCACCGCTGCGGGGACTGTGGCCAGGCCTTCGGCGCCCTCAGGAAGCTGCGCAAGCACCAGGAGGCCCACGGCGGCGGCGGCGCGCACGGCTCGCGGGCCGGCCGCAAGCCCGGCAGCCGCTTCAGCTGCCCGCACTGCGCCAAGGTGTGCAAGACGGCCGCCGCCCTCAGCCGCCACGTGCAGAGGCACGCGGCCGAGCGGCCCGGGGGCGCCCCCACCCCGGTCATTGCCTACTCCAAGGGCAGCGCCGGCCCCGGGGGCGTCAAGAAGGAGGCCCCCCAGGAGATGCAGGTCTCCTCTTCCAGCGGAGAGGCGGGGGGCGGCGCCGCGGCCGCCGAGGAAGCCGGCGAGCCCGCCTCCCTGCAGGACCCGGTCATCTCGGGGGGCGAGGAGCCCCCGGGGGCGGCGGGGGCGGGCGCCTACACCTACCCGCCCGTGCAGGAGTTCCCCTTGGCGCTGATCGGCAGTGGCCGCGAACCGGGCGGTGGCAAGGGCAAGCCTGGGAGTGAGGGCCCGGCGGGGGGCGGGGAGGGCGAGCGCGCGGAGGGGATGGGGGCCGCCAAAGTGGCCTTCTACCCCGAGCCCTACCCGCTGGTCTACGGCCCCCAGCTCCTGGCTGCCTACCCCTACAACTTCAGCAACCTGGCCGCCCTCCCTGTGGCTCTCAACATGGTCCTGCCCGATGAGAAGGGTGGGGGGGCCCTTCCCTTCCTCCCGGGGGTCTTTGGCTATGCAGTGAGCCCTCAAGCAGCACCTCCCACCCCTCCACCTCCAGTCCCCCCAACTCTTCCTCCCCAGGTCCCCCCTAAGGGGGAAGGGGAGAGGGCAGGGATTGAGAGAACCCAGAAGGGAGACGTGGGGTGAGCTCTGGGCCGGTTTCCCCCTTTCACCAGTTGCTACCCTCCCTGAACCCCCCCGCCACCACCACTAGCGCCCTGGCCTCCCTGCCCCGTGGGAGTCCCTCCACACTCTTGTGCAGGGACTTGCTGCCGGGGGCCCTGGAGCACCGGGGTCAGGCGGCTTTGTGTGAGATTGTAGTTTTCCCATCTCCTGGGGGGTCTTTGATGGTTCCCCCTGTCGATCCTCCTCCAGGAAACGGCCTCCCTGGGGGGCAGGGGCAGCCCCCCCCCCCAGGCCCTTCTCCAGCCCTCGGGGCAACTGAGCAATATACTGATCTGAATCTCTCCTCACGGCCCCCACCAGCTCTGAATGTGTCACCCGGCCCCCACCCCCACCCCATTCCCAAACCACGGGGGAAATCATCTCTTACCCAACAACCCCACCGGGTTGTGAAGCTTTCTCTCCCCTCAGCCCCTTCCCCAGATGCTTCCTAGCACATTCCAGTCCTCTGTTTCTTCTTCCCGCCCCCCACCCTCCCCAGGTGAGAGGGGGAGGCCCAGGACTCGGACCAGACCATTGTGATACCCCGCCCCCCCCCCCCAACCTGGGGCTTGGCTTTGGACTCCATTTTCCCCAGGGGGGGGGTCTGTGCCCTGAGGCTGTTCCTGTTGTTGTCCTGTTCCTGTTGGAATGCCATGCCTTCCTGGGCTTCCGGGCCTTTGGGTCTTCCATCCTCCTGGACTTGGGGGGCAGCCTCTCCCCATCCAGGTCAAGGAGCTGTCTGGCGGTGGGGAGGGCTAGCTAGCCCTCTGTCCCACAGCTGAGCTCTTCCTAGTCCAGGACAGCACCCATGTTGGCCCTGCCAGAACCCCCAAATCCAGTGAACCCCAGATGCTTCCAAGGCAGAATTGGTGATGTGTCCCACCTCTTCCTGCCTCGAGATATGGCCTCTTCTGGGCTCAACCCGATTTGGGGGCCAGGAGGGAGAAGCTCCACCTGGAAGGGGGAAGAGAATCTACCTGCTCCCTGTTTTGTTCCTGATGGTTTCTCCCAGAATAGACCAAATAGCCAGAAAAATGATGGGGGTTGGATGGGTGGGTGAGCCCAAGATTTGCACATGACCTCCCATCCTCCCCTTGGCCCCATCTGCTCCCATGTCACTCCCCGCATCAGTCACTCCAAATGGTTTGTGGGAGCCACCGTACTCTCCTGGTGGGCTTTGGGGTACCCCCACCAACTTTCCCTCCAAAATAGCACCTTACACCCCGTCCTTGACTCAGTTTCCCACACCCAAAGATCCCAGCCTAGGGATGGGGTACAGGGACTGTAAACAGTCCCGAGTCCCTAATTTGCACTAGTTAACTCTGGTCAGGGGTCCCTAAACTTCCTTCCAGTGAGAGGGGGGGAAAGGAAGACATGTTGGTCCCTAATTCCCGGAAAACTGGGCCTCCCAGTTTTCCTGTCAGTGATGGATGAACATTTCTACCCCTGCCCCCCTTGGGTGGGGGTGGGGGAACAAAACAGCTCAAAAGGGGAGAGCCAGTTAAGTTTGGGGGGGGGGGCGAATTTGGCAAATGGGAAGGAGAGGAGTGCAGTTTCAAAAAAGGGAGATGTGGCCGCCATCAAAATGCGGCCTTTCCCCCCAGCTACTGTTTTCTAGGGCCAAGATGGCTGCCCTCTGAGCCTCGGCTGACTGGGCAAGATCAAGGCTTCTGGAGGGAGGGGAGTTTGGGGGAGGGGCAGGAGCACCCTGCCCTCTCCTGCCTTCCCAGCATGTATAGGAAGGGGGAGGAGACCCTTGAATGTCAGACCAGAGAGGAGCGGGGTGCTGCTTCTCCATCCCCCTCACTGTCTCTTTGCACTTTTCTTGGTCTTGGCCACAGCCTGAGTGACGTTTCCTACTGAATGTACCAAGTTCCAATCTTTAAGGAGGCAAAACAAAAGTTTAAAAGAGGGGACAATACAAACAAACAAATCATTAAACAAGTCCCACAGATCTTGTTTCTGGCACTTTAGAAAAACTGCGGAAAAAAAAAACATAATAAAGACTACATATATATATCTACACACAAATTATCTATCTATCTATCTATACAGCGGAACCACAGAGACTGAGGAAGGCCTGGAGGCAGGGGCAGGCGTGACGACAGGCAGCCCACAGCCTTTAGTCTGCACTCCTCTGAGGCGGAAAAAGGCACGGGAGACAGAGGGGCTTGAGGATGGACTGGGGAATTTGGATTTCAGAATGGGTCAAAATTCCAAAAACCATGGATATTTTGGGAGAACGGAGATTGTAGACTTTTCTTCTTTTTTTGCAACTATGATTTAGGAAAACCGTTTCCAGAATTTGGTGGTTCTGGGCAATGAGATTGTGGCAAAGTGGAGATCAAAATACATGTACCGGAGCTGGGGGTAGTGTGCATTTCAGTTGGGGGAAGCGGGGGGGAGGGGGGGTTTGCAGTTTCGTCTTTTGAAATCTATGAAGTCTTGTGAGTGTGTGCTCTCTTTGCCCATGTTTTCTGGGAAGAAGGGTGACGGCGGGCGGAGTGGGAAGGCCACTGGTTCTGTGCCACAGCACACAAGATTTAGGAGTCTACAGACTAGTTCTATACGTAGTGAGGACCCAGATATAGAGAAACTGACCGATATTTATCTCCGCATTTGTGTGTGTGTCCAACTCTAGGCCAATAAACCAACAAGACAAATGAACTGTGCCCTGCAGCGGGGGTGCCAGGTGCGGTTATTTGCGTGGCTGGTGGGCCTGGTGGACAGGGACACGCTAGCCTTAACTGATGGGGATCCCTGGGAGTCGTAGTTCCAGCCATCGGACCAGATGTGAAACCCTGTGGACCTCGGGTACAGCCTGGCTCTCACCACAGCCCCCGGACTCAAACGCTCTCGGGCCTCACCTCTGGGCAGAAGCATGAACTTGGTTTCCCATTCACACAGCCTGTTGTCCACAAATGCTGGGCCCAAGATCCCCGTGTTCTTTCAGGACCATGCCTTAAGCCTTCTCCCAAATTAAAAAGGAAACTGGAGACATGACCTCTCTCGTGCTCCTGGACTTCAACTCTCTGTCCCCCCTCCCTTCCCTGGCATCTTCTCCAGAGTCACGGAGAATGGGCAGGGACCAGGAAGGAAGGTGGCCAGGGGGATGTGGGTTTTGAAGGGTTCTCCGGGATCGGCAGTCACTAACTACTCAGCACTAGCAGCAGGTTACTGCCCATGGAACCCTTGAGTTGACGGGTTGTTTTTCCCCAAGAGCATTCAGAAATCCAGGTTTCTCTATGAAGCATCCGATTTCAAAAGGTAACCAACGAACACCTTTAACACACGTGCCATGGGCCAAGCAGAACCCACGAGTTCGTGACCTTCTGAAATACACTGTCTAGTGCAGGTCTGGTGACGTCCACACCACCCTAAGGGGCAAAACACTTCATCGTACAGCTAAGAAAACAGGCACAGAGCCGTTCCAGAGATTTGTCCGATCTTTGAACACCAGAGCTGGAAAGCTGAATGGACAATTTGAAAAATCTTTTCCTCTCACCACGAGTACGTGTATCAGAAATGACTATATGTATATCTATATTTTTTATTTATTCTTGTTTTTTTTATTTGTATAGTTATACCGAGGGTAATACTCAACACCAAAGAATAAATTACAGAAAAGAAAAAAAAAATGGCCACTAGTCCCAACATGCAGAGACACACACTACAAAACTGCTATTGTTCCTTCTGGAAAAAAAAAAAAATCCAGTTCAAGCCACAAATGTCAAGCGTCTCACGGTAGCTGAGAACTTCTGCTGGGCACTGGGGACATAAAGGGAAACCAGGCACAGGCCCTGCCCTCATACGGGCTTGCAGGCTTCTTCTTGTCCTTTGACCCATTTCATGGGGGGCCAAAGAAGCTTCTTCAAGGCCTCAAGAGTAAGCCCAAAGGCCCCACCTGTGTCGGTTCCACTTCTACTTCATGCCCCGGGAGGGAACTAGAGAACTGGGTCCCGAGTGAAGGTGCTTCGAAGAGGCCAGGGACCACGGCAGGGCAGAACTCTGGAGTTCAATGGGCTGTGCTCTTGGGTTCAAGGAAAGGGCTCTGCAGGGGGCACGTGGTATGAGGCGTCCAAAAAGATGACCAGGGTCCCCACGCTGGTGAAGATGATGAAGGTCCATAAAAAGAGGCGGTCCACTACCATGGCCACGAACTGCCAGTCCTCCTTCAGCTGGAGGGGGGGGCGGAGGGAAGAAGGGGCAGACGGGAGTGTTCTCGCGGCCGCCCCGCAGCCAGTCCCTTCCACCCCCTCCAAAGAGCCAAGGTTCGGCTGCAGATTGGAGCGGTGGGGGGCGGGGGGGGGGCAGAGGATGGGAGACAGCCCTGGGTGGCGGGGAAGCCCGGGGCGGTGCCCAAGGCACAAGCCCTCTAATCAGAAACCTGAGCTGGCGCTTAGAGACCCAGCTGGAGCTTGAGGGTGGCGCCCGCCCTTCGCCCTTCGCCCCCCCTCCCTGCGCTCACCGCGTCGTGATCTTCCTGCTCCTGCAGCTGCCGGGCGATGTAGCTGATGGAAGAAACGGCTTCCCGCAGCTCGGGAGGCAGGCCCACGGCCCGGTTCGGGCCATCGATGTGTCGCCGCAGGTCGGAGGCAGACAGTTCGGGCTGGAACCTAGAGGTGGAACGACACGGGTGCCACCCCCACGCACAGGCACACTCCACACCTGTGCCCCAAACCCCGCCCCGGCCCCTTCAGACGCTTCCAGACTGTGCGAACCTTCAACACCACCGCGCGCCCCCAACTCATTGCCATGGAGTCAAAGAGACCCCATAGGGCAGGGTAGAACTGCCCCTGGGGGCAACCGAGACGAGACGGAACGTTTTTTAGGAATAGAAAGCCTCTTCTTTCGCCCGTGGCGCAGCGGGTGGTTTCGAACCGCTTGCTACAACCCTCTCACGCCTCGACTTTCTACCACTGTGGAAGTACTACAACTCCCATGATGCTCAAGCACAGTCGCATCCGGGGGCATCCACCTCCTATTTCCGCATAGACTTCTGGGAACTGTAGTTTCCCCGCCTCCCTTCTCTGTGGTCCCGAGACAGCCAGGCCCTACCTGTGGAGTTTGGGGAAGAGAAAGTCACTTGGAGGCTTCCGGATGAAATATTCGTCTATTCCCCTACCCCAGCCACTCCCTGGGGTGTCTCTGAGGGCGACAGGAGGGGGCTCCGGCATCTGATCTCTCTCCGTTTGGGGCCTTCTCAGGCCCAGGTACCGCGGGAGCTTGTAGATGAATATCTGCAGAGGAGTAGACATCATTAAGGCAACCAACCACCTTCCTCGCCGGTGTCATTCATCGCATGCATAAATCGGGTCCCAGAGACTAACAAGGAAGTGCACTCTACAACCCTGAGAGCTCTTGGATAATTCCCAACCCCGAGAATGTGTCTCTTCTCGCACTCAGAACAGACAACACACACACACACACACACACACACATACATATATGTGGGCATCACTGTCCTGGTGGGAGTAGGAGGCCCAGCCTTGCTCCTGGAGAGCCGCTGCTGAATTTGAACCGCCAACCCTGGGGGCCTCAGTCCTGCACTCAACCACTGTGCCACCGGGGCTCAGCCCCCTGAACAGATAATATTGATGAAGAAAGTACGGCAACTGGGCTGAGCCCCGGTGGTGTAAGTGGTTGAGTGTGGACCTGCGGCCCGTGAGCTTGGCGGTTCAAATCCAGCGGCAGCTCTCAGGAGCAGCACTGGGTAGCACCCACGACCACCAGAGGGCAGTGATGCCCACAAAAAGAAGTATAAAAAAAAAAGTACAGCACTATGGCATGATGACAGAAGGACAAGAACGACTGTGTCCAATGACACTGGGACAAAAAGCTAAATAAATACTAGACTTGGGAGTGAACACAGATGGGGCAGGGGGGGCAGATCTCTCATACCTGTCGAACCCAAAGGGGCATTTGGTGGGTGTGGGGTGAGCGGTGGTGCAGGTTGAGAACCACCACACTCAGGATGACTGAGAAGGTGACGAGGACCATGGTGAACATGAGGTACTTGATAATGATGGGGACTGCTAGGGAGGTCTCAGGCACTTTGTCTGCCAGCAGCAGCAGGAACACAGTGAGGGTCAGCAGGGCAAAGATGGAGAGCCCCATCTTCTCCCCTGGGGGGGTCAGAGAGGAAGGAGGATCAGGCTTTTCCAGAAGGTACTCTCTATGACATGCATCGTCAGCGACTGTCCCCAGCCCACCAAGGTCGTCTGCACATGACTAATCCACCCAACTCCAACATCTAGATCCACCCTCCCACCCCCCAACCCCGAAATCTAGGATCAAATCCACCTGTCTGCTTAAGCGGTTTGGCTATCCAATAGTCGTGTCAAATTTAACATATCTCCTGTCTTCAAACCTGTTCCTCTCACGGTCTTGTCCGTCTCAGAAATGACAATGCCATCTTTCCCGGGCCCAGCCCCAAGCCCTGGGAGTCATCCTCAATTTTCCTTTCTGTCTCTCCTTCCATATGCAGCCCACAACAAAGTATTGACTCTGACTTAAGCATATGAGGGTAGTTTTTTTTTTTAAGTGATTGCTACGAAGTCATAGGAACTTTCATTAAGCAAAAACTTTGAAACGTGAAACTCTTGTTTACAGACCTTCTCGCCTTCTAGGTCTCCCCAGTTCTTAGGGCAGTGTTTCTGTCTCTCTGACCCTCCTCTGATGAATTCTGTAATCTTTGATTCACACCACATCCAAAGGGCAGTTTTGGCATCTTTGAGGGACCAAAACTGTGTTCATTTTCAATGTCCATTGGAGAACAAAAATAACGGGGGCAAGATCAGGGCTGTAGGGTGGATGGCGTAAAGTTTCCCAAGGAAACGCTTACAAAACAGCCTCTGAAAACGAGCAGGGACCGTCTCAGGATGGGAAAAGAATTCCCTGTGAAACTTATCTAGCTTTTTTTCTCACGGATGCAGTTTTCAGTGATCTTAACACTTCATCAGAAACCTTTACGACATGGTGTCCTTTGAGAAAAAACCCACCAAGATTACTCTTTGGGAATCCCCCCAATAGCGGGCCTAACATTCTGAGCAGACCTCTATGCCTTGAACTGAATAATGATCCAGAGCATTCTCTCAGAAGCCACTCTTTGTCACTGAGGGAACTTGTCTGCAGCCACCCACGTGTTTCCCACAGATGGAACAGAGCCATGCGTGAAGAGCTGGAGCCCTACGTAGTCGCCACGTTTTCTGACTTGCCCCCATATTGCCGGAAACGAACATCTTGACCACCCCCACTCTGGTCCTAACCACCCTTGTCTGGGTTATAATAAAAACTGTCACACACACACAAAAAGTAATAACAACAGAATTCGCCTCGCTGTTCTCCGGGCCTCGTCCGTCCGTGCTTCCCTGCAGACGCCTCTAGACGGAGCCAACAGCCGGGAGGATCTTGTTAAAACGTAAGTCAGATCTTATCACTCCTTTTCTCTCAAAACCCGTCAGCGACTCCTGCTCTCCTTCCACACAGAAGCCAAAATCTTGACTGTCATCGACAGGGCCTACCTCCCCATCAGCGCACCGGCTTGCTCTCCCACTGCGACCCCCACGCTTACTGCCCTCTGCCCAGGGGCCTCTCCGGGCCCACTCCCACCCACCGCAGGGCTGTCACACTCCCTGGGGCTTCTGCCTGGCACGATCGACTCCCGGAGAGCTGCTTGGCTCCTGGGCCTGCCTGCCTCCTCCCCATCTTTGGTCAAACGTTCCCTTTGCAGCGCAGGGATCGCCCACATCAAAAGCAGCCCCTCACCCCGTTGACCACCTCCCCACCTCCCCAGCACTAGCCCCCTTCTCCTTCGACAGCAGAACCTGTGCAGGCCAGAACTCGATCGAAAGCACTGTCTGAGTTTTCTGGGTCCCAAGCACACCTTCCACCACTAACAGGGGCAGTTTTACCATTTTGGGGTTTTTTTTTGTTTTGTTTTTTGGGCATCACTGCCCTCTGGTGGTGGGAGTAGGAGGCCCAGCCTTTGCTCCTGTGGAGCTGGAATTGAACCTCTGTCCCAGTGGGCCGCAGTCCCGTGCACAACCACCACGCCACCGGGGCTCAGCCCCAGTCTTACCATTTTTCTATGGCTCTCGCGTCACGAAAATTATTGCCACTCTAAATTCCTCTCTGACACACTTCTGCCTCACACAGGATGTGGCTTTTGCCAGTTTCCCCATCGTCAGTAGGTGATTTGTACATGAGGCTTTCCCACGAGGATGGTTCTTCCTGACGTAGTCTGAGGGCTTAGCACCTACTAGCTGCTTAGTCACCCTATGGAGAAATGCACCGAGTCCCCCTGTAGCCTTTGCCAGAACTTCTTAGCCCTTTGCAGGGTCTAAAATGTGACAAAGTATTCAAGGATCTGTGCGGTGTGGAGTAACACAGGCCCGGAAAACTTCTCAGAAGATGTTGAAATCAATGACTTCCGCGATCTGCATTCCTTTACTTTTAGTACTTTGGTTTTTTTGTGGTCGTCCCTGCCCTCTGGTGGGAGTGGGAGGCCCAGCCTTGCTCCTGGAGAGCTGCTTCTGGATTTGAACCGCCAACCCTGTGGGCTGCAGTCCCGCACACAACCACTGCGCCACCGGGGCTCAGCCCAGTTCTAGTACTTTGGGTTCCAAGATTTATCCTACTTCCAGAAGAAGTGGACGGTGTCCTTTGGAAGTGAGTGGCAGGATGCACCAACCTCCTTCCATAAAGAGAAGATGGGGAAATCCTATTTTGGATACTGGAATGACCTCGGGTCCCTCTGTGAAACAGACTGGTCTGAACTTGAGTTGGAAGGCCCAAACTGCCCCTCGCTGACTATCATGCCTGCCAAGTGATTTATGCTCTTTCTGCCTCCTGAAGCTCCCATGTATAATGGGAATGCCCGGAAGCTTGAGACACACAGAAACTTCTCTGTTACTACATTAAGCTGCCTCACAGAGAAACGCTGACTGTTAATTCCCTGGGAGGTTTAAGGGGATGTCTGAAAAAGTAAGGAAGGAGGATGCTAAGAATGGAGAAAAGAACGGGAATTTAAAAAAACAAAAAAAAGAGGGCTGAGCCCCGGTAGCGTAGTGGTTGTGCGCGGGACTGCGGCCCACTGGGACGGAGGTTCAATTCCAGCAGTGGGGCTGGACCTCCTACTCCCACCGCCCCCGGAGAGTAGTGATGCCAAAAAAAAAAAAAGAAAAGAAAGAAAGAAAACCCTGCCTGGATTCACAGCTGAGCCTTGGGGCCAGGAAACGTTGGGTCACCTTAGCCCCTTACCTGCATCCGGAGGCAGGTAGAAGACAAAGATGGCCAAGAGAGTGATGAGGACGCAGGGGGCGATGACGTTGACCAGGTAGAAGAGAGGCTTCCGGCGAATGATGAGGTAGAAGGCTACCTCCTGATGCTGTCCTGTGCCTCCTCCAGGCTGGACGAGCCTCGAGGGCTTATGAATGATCTCCCATTGGTTATTCTCTGGGGAAGGAGAACAGAGGTGGGAGCCGTCCCCGTCAGTCCCACGTGGGGCTGGCTGTGGACACCGGGCTGGGCAGCCCGTCTCCAATGACCTTGGATTAGCCTCAATCTCCTTCTCTGTCCTACTTCTCTCACCGGCCACCCAGGGTTGTGTTGGGCACTGCTGACCTAGTCTATTTATCAGCCTGTTAGAAATGGGGAGACGTAAAACCCAGGGCCACGGGGGCCTGCTCACCAGTGAAGGTGCCTTCGTGAATGTGGATTTCCTGCCGCTCCTGTCCATCAGGACCCAAGCCTGTCCACAGGCTGACCTCTGAGCTGTCGTAGCTGTAGGAACTGAACACCATGGTGCAGTTCTGCCAGTCAAAGGGGAAGTAAGTGACCTGGACAGTAAGTGACCGCAAGAGAACGGGTGGGTATGGAAGGAGGTTACAGGGGAGGTCACAGAGCAGCTGGGGGTCAGAGGATATGGGGTCCTGAGGAGACAGGGGTCATGAGGAAAGTGAGGCTACAGGCGCATTGAGAGGCTATCAATGGAGGCCATTGGGTAAACCAGGGGTGGGAGTTTACTGAGGAGACTTCCATCTCATGGAAGAGATGGGACAATCGGGGAAGTCAGGGGAGAGGGAGGGCTCATAAAAGGGCCCCGAGCTTTCCAGGCACGGCCTGGGCACCTGGATGCTACAACTGCTCCGATACAGGCCCGGAGGCTGCCAGCGCACAGAGCCGTCGGAAGACACCACCACATTCACGTCCAGCGCGATGTCAAAATTTCCGTCGTTGCTGTAGGGGAGGGATCTCGGTGTAGAATCAGGCCTTGCTCTGTGGCCCTGCCCACCTCCCAGGTTCGGGGGGGCACCGTACTTGTTCATTAGCACCACGTCCGGTAACCACACGGATTTCGCTGTGATGCCCAGGGAGTCAATGCTCTCATAATCCTTGGGGTCCCAGGTCAACCTGTAGTCCGTCCACTCCTAGGGAAACAGCGTCAAGAATGAACTAGGGTTTTAGGCTCAGAGGGAACTAGGGAGAGGAACCACACGGGACTGGGGTACAGCTGTGGCCCCGGGTTCAGGCTTCCGCCCTGGCAACCCACCTCAGTTTACTACCCCTTCATCGCGCCAGACCCCACTTAGTTTATCCTGTGAAAGGAAAGATACTGCTTTCCAAACAATGAGTGGCCTAAAACCTGTACTTCAAAAAAACAGAATGAAACCACATGGAGTGTCACTCCTCTCCCCGTAGTATAAGCTCGGCAGTGTTTCCGGAAGCTTCTATTTGCGTTATAAATGTGTTTTCCAGGATGGTCCAAAGGAAGGACGTCCTGCGCTGGACAGTCAGGGAAATGACCTAGGGAACAGGAGGCCGTGCCTCCCCGCGGGGCTTCCGTACCAGGTCGAGGTACACTTTAGTACTCATCTCTTCATCCTTCTCGTTCTGAAAGGGAGACATAAATAAAGGGACGAGGTTAAAGAAGGTGGGGGGCGGGGCGAAAAGATGGGGCCACGCCCCCTTCCGGAGCCACGCCCCCTGAACCCCAGCTCCTCCCACATTTCACAAATACTCGGGAGTCTGCCAGCCTGCCGACAGCTCTCCCTCGGCCCATGCCTCTGATACTCCACACTCATTCAGCCCCGAGCGTCGCCCTCCGCTGTTTGCAAGTTTTGATTTATTATTTTTTTTCCTGATTCTGCGCCGCCCCGAGGCGGGAGGTGCCCCGGGGCCTAGATGTTTAAGGCTCGCCCTCCACATCTCTCCTGGGTTCCAGCGGCTTCAAGGGCGGCCCACCCACCACGCTACCCTCCCCACCGGGGGCCGGCCCCTCGGACACGCCCACACCCCTGTCCATTGGTCCTCTGGCAACTCGATCTCCCTCTGGGCCCCGCCCCCGCTGGGCCAGGCCCCGCCCCCAGCTTGGGCAGCGGCTCTGCGGAGCGCCAGGCCACGCCCCTCCCCTCGGCCCCAGGGGGAGGCGGACCCCCGCCGGCGGCCCGCGACCTCACCAGACCGATCAGCTGCGCCAGGGTGAGCCCCACGCTGACCCGGACGCGGTCTCCCAGCTCCCGGGCCGGGCGCACTGCACTGTCGTAGCCCGAGAAAAGTTTCTGGCGGAGCGAACCCTCCGTCTCGGAGCCACGGGCGCCTGGGGAAGGAGCGGAGCGAGTGAAGCCTGCTGCCCGTCCACGATCGCTCCCTTGCCCCTGCCCCCCTGGGGGTCCCGACTCACCCGGAGGGAGTGGCGCCCACAGAGCGCCCAGCAGCAGCAGCAGCAGCGCCCTCCGGGTCATGGCCGGGCCGCGTCGCCACCCGGAGAGCCGGCCGGGTGAATTGTCTGGCCGGCCGGCACTGCCGGGCCAGGGGAAGTGACGAGGCTGCCGGGAATGTGCACCTGTTGTCGGGGGTCAAGCCGACAGCCCCCCCGCCCCGCCTCCAGCCCTGGGTCCCGCCCCCCCCCTCCCCCGACGACTGCGGGGGGCCCGCCGCCCGACAGACCACGGACACGAGTGCTGCTTCCTTGTAGAAATCGTCTTTAATTGAGAAAGCGTGCAGTGGACACCCGTTCCCCGGGGTGCGGAGCCTTTGTGTGAGTGAGGGGGGCAGCTACCCCTCCAGCGCCAAGCGAGGAGAGAGGGCCGAGGAAAAGTGACCCGGCTCCAGGCCCAAGCCCCTCCCTCAAGGTTTCCCAGCCTACGCCCCGCCCCCACCCGATGTGAGGCCTGTGGGAGTCACCTCCTAGACTTGTGGGTACCCAGCCTTTTCTAGGCCTGCCCCTGGTTCTCTGTTTTCAGAAAGATCTGGTCAGGCCTTTCTTGGGTACCTAAGATCTAGCTGAGGTTAAAGCTGTAAGGTAATGCCAAGTGTCCTGTTCAGTTAGAAGCTGGCGGCGGGCCTGACGGAGATCTGAGTATGCCCTGTCCTGTCCACAGAGCGGAACGAGACGTATTGCTGAATTGGGGTCTCCTCACTGGGGACCACGGCGAGGCCCCACTTGTCCTTTCACTTCCAGACCATCATTCTAAAGACCTCGGCATTAAAGGGACTGGGAAGGGACTCTTGCTGAGGCAGCTCAGCGCTCATGTCCCCCCAAACCCAGACACAGGTCCCACCATGACATGGTTTTAGCCCCTGCCCTATTAAGGGCTAGGGGGCCTTCTGAAATTCCTCTGCCTTTTCCGGACTCCCTTCCCCCGGCAGGACCCCAGCTGGGTTCCAGGAGCTAGAAAATGCATTTAAAAATAAAGTTAGCATTCTATATGGAAGAATACTTTTTTTCTCTTTATTCTCTAGGAAAAAAATAAGACGTGGAACTTAGTTCATCCAGAACGTTATTCTTTATGAATCACAAACAGGTCCTTTCCAGAGCCCAACCTTAATGGGCAGAAGCATGGGAGCATGGATCTCGAACTTATTCTAGAGCAATACTATGGCTATTCAGGGCCCAGTCCCATCCTGGGGGTTACGGGGGAGGAAGGGCTGAGATTTGTGGCCTTTGTCCTAGAGCTGAGATTTGGGACAGCTATGACTCCACGTAGGTTTAGAACACCGTGTTCTAGAACTGGTGGTCTCTGGGATAAGGAGGTTTAAGTCTGTGGTGATCTGAGACTGGTCCCAGTTCAGACTGTGGCCTTGTCCTGACAGACATTAAATCCAGCCTTTGTCTACTTGGAAACCAAGGGTCTGGGTGAAGGACAGAAACCTAATGGATTCAGAACCGTCTGGCATCGTACCAAAGTTCTAGTGCAGAAATGGCCCTGGCTGGGGGTGGGGGGAAGGGGGACTGGTGTTCCAAAACGTGTCCAGTCCAAGGCAGAAGGTGGAGTTGGGGGGGAATAAGGGAAATTAATCCTGAGGGCCAATGGAGCTAGAAGTCTATGATCCAGTGGCAATGAAGAAGGGGCATGAGGTCCAGGAAACTGGCAGGGCCTGGGCTAGGGAGTGCTTAGTTCCTGGTTGCGTCCATTTTGGAAACCACGACGCTATCCCAGGAAAAGGTTTGGTGGCGAGTGTGGTCGTGGAAGGAAAGGGGAGAGTGATCAACCAAGTCCATTTTCAGACACTCTCTGTGCCTCCCTTCTGGGCTCAAGGATTGGTAGGTCTTGGACATCCCAGCCAGCTCCT